>VXBL01001362.1:0-31690 GCA_013400195.1 Aramus guarauna
GATGACAAGTCTGTAGAGCTTGTCATCATTTGAGAGACTTTCACACATTTCCTCTCAGCACATACTTTTCCCCTCTTCAGACTGCTCTGTTCTCACCCATAGGTGTAGGTAGGACATTGGACGCCAAAAATTACTGTTGTGGTTTAGCCCCAGCCAGCAGCTGAACACCACACAGCTGCTCACTCACTCCCCTGCAGCAGGATGGAGGAGAAAATCACAGGAGTGAAAGTGATAAAACTCATGGGTTGAGATATAGACAGTTTAATAGATAAAGCAAAAGCTGTGTGTGCAAGCAAAGCAAAACAAGGAATTCATTCACCACTTCCCATGGGCAGGCAGGTGTTCAGCCATCTCCAGGAAAGCAGGGCTGCATCACGCGTAACAGTTACTTGGGAAGACAAACACCATCACTCCAAATGCTGCTGCCCCCCTGCCTTCCTCTTCTCCCAGCCCCTTATATACTGAGCATGATGTCATATGATATATAATATCCCCTTGGTCAGTTGGGGTCAGCTGTCCCGGCTGTGTCCCCTCCCAACCCCTTGTGCATCCCCAGCCTCCTCGCTGGTGGGGTGGGGTGAGAAGCAGAAAAGGCCTTGGCTCTGTGTCAGCACTGCTCGGCAGGAACGAAACCATCCCTGGGTTATCAATGCTGTTTCCAGCACAAATCCCAAACACAGCCCCATACCAGCTACCATGAAGAAAATCAATGCTGTCTCAGCTGAAACCAGGACAGGCCTTTATGACACATGAATGTGTGTTTGCGTCCTGACTTCAGTCTACTCTTCTCCCTCTAGCAGAACAACCCCATAAAAGAAGCTGTGTCACTGGTGGACCCTGTTAATATATTGAACCTGATAGCACACCTAGCATGGATAAAGTATACTTTGGGGGCTGGGGGGTAACGGGTCAGGGCTGCCAGGCTCCTTACTTTATCTTTATTCACATTGGAAAGGAGTGTCAGTAAATAAACCCTAAAATGCTGGTGGCAAGTATTGTATTGTAATGGACACAAAAATGTCTCTTGTGTTACATACAGAGCCAACCACACTGTTTGTGATTGAGAAAAACTGAGCCCAAGCCCCAGCTGGTGTTTGATACAGTTGCCAAAGTGAAATGTCTGGCCCATTGAAAAATAAATATTGCTGATAGGTCCCCATATAGTAATCTGAGATTATTACCCTTAAAATTGTGGACTTGACAATGTGAGATGAGCAAAAAATGCTTGGCTGAAACCAGAGCACAGTGGATTTTCTTGGGAGGGGATGCGAGAGAGGAGGCCACAGCTCCGTTCGTTAATCTGACTGCACCCAGCCACTTGGTACAGTCACAGCCAAGCTGGGTCCTCCGTCTTTTCCTTCTCTCTCCCCTTCCCATCCATGTAACTTGTAGAGTTTCATATCCAGAGAAGTAGATGGGAGAATGAGCAATGAAATGAGTAATGTAATTTGGTGCTTATTGTCACAGAAGAGACAGCATGGTGTTGGCTTCTTCCACGTCGACAGCAAACAAAATTCAATTACTGTTTGGATATGATCAATTATTGCCAAACTACCTGCCAAGTCCATTTGCTCTGTTGGCACAAAAAGAGCAAGTCCTCCAGAAAGGATATCAAGTATTCCCGTGGTAAGGAGAGAAGGCAGGGTGAGGAGAAACAGAACATTAAGAAGAGGTACTGAATGACAATAAGACCATTTTGGGCCATAGTTTTGCTGTGTAAAGCCCTTAAAGTGTGACAAGGAAAGCAGTGTCAGAACAGATCCCAGATGGAGCTGAAAAGGCTATCAGCTGTGCTTCACAGGCGCTCCACGGTGCCTGGAAAAAAAAAAAAAGCCTTGCAGCTGGTCAGTGGAAAAATCACTGCGATGCTCTGTGTAAAAATGTCACCCATATTCTATCACTACCACCACAATTCACACACACAATAAACTTTCTCTGAGCCTTTTCAATTAAATCGGAGAAGAAAAGCCAACTGCCTGTGGAAAAGGCATTCATGTGTACTGAAGCTTTTTAGAATCTATTTCTCTATTCAGTAGCACAAGGCTGTGAGCCTACTCTATTTACCTATGCAAATATCTTTAATCTTTATTTGTTAATTGACATAAAGTGGCAAATATCCGGTAGAGCTATGCTTATATGTGATTATATTTTAGTAATCTTACAAGTGGTGATTGCCAGGTAGCTTCTGAACTCTGGAAGTTTGAGGTAATGACTTTGTTATGGGAATGATGAATCAAGAAAATAGTGAGACTCCAGACAAAGATGAGAAAATAAAGTTGCTTGTCACTTCCTTACTTTGAGAACAGGGAAGGGATTGGATTGTAGATTATTTTACTGTAATAAAACCTGGAATACATAGGCAAATCTATACTTAGTCATATCATTACATGGAAGCCCATCATACTATAAAATCTCAGTTTGGAGAACTTTTTTTGAAAGCTTCTGCAGTTGATTCTCATCTATGTTTTCTGTGTGCATACCGAGGATGGGCACATAAGAAAATTGCAGGTATATGAGCATACTACTTTATATGACTACAACCTATATGAAATGTGAATTTTAGAAAGTGACAAGGGTTATAACTTAGAACCCAGAAAAAAATATTATTTACTGTAATGAAATTCTGCAGAGAGCAATGCTAGAAAAATGAGCTGAAGGCATCATTAAGCAAGTGGTAAATAAAAAGGCAATTTAGCAAGATCATTTATTTAGCAAGTGGTAGTAGACCTACTGTTGCCTTCACTTTCTACTTCCCACAGGCCTCGAAGAGGTTTTTCCTGAATACCAATTAACCAATTACTTCTATTAGGCAATTATTGGGAAGATACTGATGCTGCCAGATCTCAAACAGGCCCTGATGCAGTGAATTCAGGCCTCATGGTCCTTCAAGTCCAGATTTTCTCCTGCAAACCAGGGACACCCTTGCCATCCTCCTGACTGCAGAAACAGGTTTAACACTCATGGTGTGGCCATAACAGCAGGTTGATTTATTTTCCTAATTTAGGCTGCAGTGGTCAAGTGCAGGGCTGCTCAGCGAGTAACCTCAAACAGCACCAATTGTGTGATGTGCAAACTTTATTCTTTTTTCCTGTTTTTTTACCATCCTTTTCTCCGCCTTTGTACTTCCCTTTTTGCTCCCCCAGTCCCAAAGAAACCACTCGCTGCTGGTTAGTTTATCCCCATTGGTCCCAGTTTCAGCATGCCTGTTACCTGGGCAATCTCTGCCTTCTGTGTCATCATGGATACCATTACACTAGGTGCCACTGGCCTTTGAGGATTCAAGATCAAAAGATCACTGGACCCCCATTATCTGCGAAGTTTGGCCATCTCTCCCATAACTCCCCCTTAAACACCTGTGGACACAGACAGCCTCGTGGCACTACCTCTAATTTTTCAGCTCTTCACCATGCTACTGCCACATCTAGCGGTTTCTCACCTGTGTCCAGTGATTTTCTACATCCCATTCAGTTACCTCAGCTATTAGGCCCAGTCAGTGGCCTAATCATTTATTTTCAGCCCTTATGTCTTCAAGCAGTGGGTACAGAATTACCTGTGAACAATATATAGTCTATAATGTGTTGTACTGCATAGTGCATTTCTGTCTGCAGAGTATCTCACACTCCTCCACTGTGTGGAGCAATGAATTCCAGTTTGTATTCCTGTTTTAGGTTTTATTAAACTGCTAGGTGGACTTTACATCAGCTGAAAGAAAATACAGGATAAATCAGAATATAGGGGCTACTGAGAGTTTATTCAATTGTACTGAAGTCCGTGCTTTTGCCAAGAAAGGTTGGACCAGATGATCCTTGAGGTCCCTTCCAATCTGGTATTCTATGATTCTACGATTCCTTTGTCCACTGCTGCTACTATTACTATGGTACACGAGTTAATTGCATTCATATAAGGTAATAAAGAAAACAAGCTAATGTTCTAACAAAGCAATTGCTTTTAAGGAAACATGTTTCAGAGAACCAGACTCCACTGCAAATCTTGTAAGAATGAAATAATTCCGTTTCTAGTGCCTTGCCTTGCAAAGGAAAATCAGAGTATACGACAGTGTAATGCACTTACCAAAATAACAAACAGCCATGCTGGGCCAGACTAAAAATCTGTTCAGCCCAGTTTTTTAATAGTAGACAAATGATGGCCGCTTTTGCAAAATAAGTATGAAACAGGACAAACAAATGAAAATTCCAGTGCACTGTCCTTATTTTCAGCAATTTAAAGCTTAAGGACTTCCTGGGTCCAAGCTTGTATCTTTGTTGCTGTGTATGTTTATATCAACAACCATTGATGGAT
Source organism: Aramus guarauna (assembly GCA_013400195.1). Classification (NCBI taxonomy): domain Eukaryota; kingdom Metazoa; phylum Chordata; class Aves; order Gruiformes; family Aramidae; genus Aramus; species Aramus guarauna. The sequence goes on from VXBL01001362.1 coordinate 4,300, forward strand.
TTTTTTTCCTCCCATTAACTAGCTCTTTAGGGGGTGGAATCAAATACTAGCACCATTCCAGCCTATGCATAATATGATAATGTCATGTTTCCAAATTTCTGCAGAGAGTAAAGTGATCCTGAAATGATGGTGCTTAGTAAATGAATCAGGGGAAGAATGATAAGAATCTTCAGCATATAGTAAGTCATTTAAAAAGAAAGCCCTTAGAGCAATACCACAGGGAAAAGGGATTTTCTTTTTCAATTGCTTTTTTTATTACCAAACTTTTGTTTGCTGAATTTTTAGTTATATAACTGATTACACACAATTTAATCTATCATTTTGTGCTACTTAGACAATATTAGACAATACAACATAACTCAAGTCTTTTCATTGTCTTTATTAATACAGCACATTGTGACAGGAGGAAAAAATTGGTTTGAAGTTATTTTTAAAATTATTACAGTGATAGTAGTAATTTCCACACACACACACACACAACCAGAGAATGTATTGAACATAATCAAAAAAAGAAAAAAATACTATCCTAGAGATTTTAGATTCTAAAATAAATATGAATAGCATAAATAACACAGAGGAAGAAAACAGATCCTTGGATAGCATGGAAAAGAGAAACAGAAAATAAGTGAACAGGAGATGTTGGTCCCCATCTTGATGACAGAGATATAATACCACGACTTACAGGTCAAAAGTCATGATATACACCCACCCACCCCACCTCCCACCCCTGATGCAGATACGAAGATACAGAGAAAGAGAGATGCTGAAAAAATATTAAGGTTACAAAGGCAAACACTCAGATATGGAGATATTTAGAATACTATGGTGAGTTTTACTTTACTTTACTTGCACATTTAAGTTTTCTGAAATAATAGAAAAAAGTCTCTGGAGATGAATCAGAGCTAAACAGGGAGATAAATATCTATTTGTAGGATCCGTACCTGTTTATCACAAAATGATAACTGTGCAGCTAGAGAGGCAGGGGCCTGTAGTGTAGCGATAGGAAGGATGTCTCCACAATTAGGGCAGCTGAATAGTTCTTGCTAAACTTTTAAAAGGTAGATAGTAATTATCAAGTCCTCTTTTCAGGAGGTTTGACTTGAAAATTGGATCCAAAGCGCTCAGCTCTCACAACTATGACAAAGCCAAAGGTAACCCTGCTTTGTGGGAAGAGCTCTGACGAGCCAGGTCCCATCTGATGTCTGAGATGACTTGCTTAGAGAAGAGCTTGATGCTGCCCTGTGTGCAATAGCGAAGCTGGTTAATTGAGGTCCCTGACCTACCCTCTCTCTGACTGCTTGAAACCTCCCCCATAACACATTTTACTACCCACTCAGTTAAGCTGATTCAACTGTGTATATGGATTCATGCTGTGAGCCAGATCAATGAAATCATAAGTATTAAAAAATAATAATAGCTTTTTGGTGGGTATTCAACATTTTCTGTTTGTTCCTCAGCCTCCTAATTCCTGTCAGCTGGCTTGTAGCACAACTTCACAAGCAGCTGAGGGTGTGACAAATTCAGTCGGGGGCTAGGAACATCTGATTACATCAGGAAGGGAGGTAAACTGGTGTAATAATAGTGTAGCCACCACAGAAGCTGCGCAGCACGGCAACACCTCTCAGCCTGGCTCTGGCAGAGCTTGTATCGACGCTGAAGCCAATTAGTCCCGCTGGGTTTGGAGCAGTCAGATGTGGAGCTGGGTCAGCCGCTTCTCCATTGCACCCACCGGTGCCCCACTTCCAAGGAAACAGTGCGGAGACACCTGCACTGACAGCCCGCATCGCTAGCACACGTACTGCGGGGTTGACTTTTGAGGCTTTCGCTGTCTGCAGGAGCAGCTGTACTGCCGAGCCTGAGCTAGCCTTGGAGTCAGCACCGGCTGCGGGATGCTCTGCCTGCCCCAAAGTCCGGCTGGATCCATGCTGGCTCTGCACAGGGTCAGCTCACGTGTCTGTACGTCCATGGCACACTTAATCTGCGACCCAGATAATCCGTCTGCAGAGAACCAAGAGCTGACAGTTACTCAGTCCATTTTTTTGAAGCATTTAGTAAGATTGTACAGATGGTTGCCATGAAAAACTCAAGAGGAAATTAATGGTTCTGTCTTCAGAGCAGAATTTGTATGTTTTGCTGTAAATAAGATATCCAAACACGGAGAAAAACACAGTGGTAGGTGGTTGCTTTTTTAGTCAGTACTCTGTCCTGTACCCTGAATGAGACAGAGGTCCTATAGGAAAAAAAACAAAAGCAAAATCTTATTGATCATTCTTAACTATCCCATGGCATGGGAACAAAACAAAGCAAGTGAATATTTGCAGACCACCTTAATTGCAGCATCCTCTAACTTTTAAGGCATTACCATGGCAACCATGATGAAGGTCTTTATTTATGCTGCTTCCTGGTTTTTATAAGTTTATATAGACGGCCTCAGATTCTGTCATAATCCTGTCATTATGTGTGTAGCTACCTGGCTAAAAGTGCATTATTGAAAAGAATTTCGAAGTGTGGAAGATTGTGGTCTGCTACACTAGAAATAAATTAGTTAAGAAAGAGTTTCAAAAATGATATGGAAGAGAAAACAGAAATCTCTATTTACAGTATGCTTGAAGAGTCTGTGAGGGTAGTTTGTGCTGGCTGAATAGAGAACAAGGGAAACATTAAAAAAATTTGGTCTAAGCACATGAGGACAGAATTACATATGACCTTGAATAAACCGTACAATGGGTATGACACAAGTCTTAATGCCAGATAAAATGGTATTCACCCTGAAAGACATGGACTCTGCTAATAAGGAGATGGCAGAAGTGCAAGATATGAGCACTTTGTTAAAAATTAAAGCTTAGAGAGAAAACATGAGAATGACGTGAAGGCCAAGACAGCAGGATTTGGCAATGGATTACTTTTAAAGGAGACAAAGGTTTACACCTGTGAAACAGTGGTACCAGCAAAGGAGAACAGGACAGCAGCACTGGAGAGGCTGACAGTTTCTAAACTAGATTACTAGAAGTTAGCTACTATGCCTACAAGTAGCCTTTTAAATTAAAACAGCCTGATACTGGAAGGTAGTCAGCAGTTGGCGTTCCTACTGTTTCTGGATGAATTAATGGGTATCTGCAATTTCTGAATCTCAGGGCCAGGACAGGAATTGAGTAAAAAGTCAGTTGATATAGTCTTCAATGCAGTAGGCTGAAAGTCAGACAGTGAGCTAGAAAAAGAAGCCAGAGTGTGGTTTGTAGACTTGCACCCAATATACACCAGAGGGAGAGGAATCAGTCTCCTCCATTGTGATTTCTGTGTCAGAATGAGTACATTATTCAAGCACTAAGAAGTACAAAAAAGAGAAAAGGGGGAAGGAGGGCTTCCAGTATGAGGTAACACAGCAAAGATCTGTCAGGGATTAAGCACTCTTATGAAACAAGGATGTAAAGCTTCATGCTCTATTTATATGAGGATAAAAGAATTAAATCTTGCTTTCTTCTTACCTTTAGTGAGTGTGCTAGCTTCTAGAATAGTTCAAGTGTTGCACTACCATTTCTTCCAATCAATGTTTATTGAGAGAAAAAATTTTGCACTGTCCTCAGGTGGAAGGTTGTGCTGGTGGCTTGCTGCTGTGCTCCACCCTGATCCCAGCTCAGTATCAGAGGTCCAGAAAATGGTTAAGGCTGATGAATCCTGATCAAAGCTATTGTTTTTTCACAGTAGTTCAAAGAAAGATCCATACATCATCTTTAGCCTCCTCTTTTGCATCTTACATAGTTCTTTACTTTGACTACTGGCCTTTGAAGATGCTGCTCCTGGGTACCATAGTTTGCCTGTGACTGACTGGTTGTTGTCGAGGATTTTGAAGCCTTCCTCAGATTTGCATATACTTGTTCCTAAACTTCAGTCACGTTTGCATAGAGAAAATTATCTGGTTTACAACAGATTCTGTTGTACAATAGGCAGCCAGCGCTTGTCTTTCCAGTAACTATTTTCAGTACAGTACCTATATTTATGATTTCTATAGCTATGATAGTAATAAGTTCATCAGCTGTTGTGCCACATGTTAAAAGTTGTGGGTTAGCATTACCAGGAGTTATGTTATTCTTGCACTTAAATATCCTGTCAACCAAACAATGTAAAACGCATAACCAGTAACACCAAGGGATATCTTGCCAGTTATCAGTAGGATTTTGCTTACAATCACGTGTATTCATGGCCAACAACATGTGACTCCATATGTTAATAATCTGGGATATTTTTTCTTTGATATCTGTTTTAAATCTGCTTGAAGTTAATTTAGCATTTTGCTTTGAAAAAAGATACAACTTATTGAATGTGAAAATGGGATCAAATGATACTGTCGCCTGAAATAAAGAAGTATTGTACTAAGTACTTCAGAAAGGTCCCATGATATATTCTGGTCCCATGTACATTCACCCTACCATCACTGGCACAAAAAGTAATCCTATATGATGAGTCATTATAGCTCTATGATCACAGAGAACATTTTTAGAGATATTCAATAACCTTCCAAATTGCATATTTCACAGAGGTAGGTCAAATTAAGCAATGATTGAAGACTAACATTTCTGCAAGTACCCAGCTATTCAGATTTTATCAAGATAATACTGAAGAGAAGTGCTCTGCATATTAAGAATGGGTTATCTTTTTGTAATACAGATCTAAAACTGCTGTGGGTAATGGAAAGGTCTTTTTTTTCCTGACCTCTTTTTAAGTTTCTGCTCTTGCTCTCTTTAGATGCTATTAACTCCTGTTGTACAAGATCAGGGTAAGATCCTGTGAGTCACTGAAGATGTTCATCACTTCTGCATTAGGTTAAGAGGAAAACACTGGTAGGACTGAACACAGACATTTCTGTGCATGTGCAATCCTCTGCGCATGTCACAGAAACGCACTGACATTATTCAGCTAGGCTGTATCAAATGGTCTACTAGCACATGCCTTTGGATAGCAGATAGGCATCTATTTCTTTATTTCTCAGTTCTCTTAAGGGACTTAATTTTCAGACTTTTGTTCCCAGTGAATGAGATCACAGGAACATACTGTAGATTTGTGTCTACCTTTAATATTGCCCTTTACATCATTTGTTGGCCATTTCACTCACCACTCACATTTCCTTCTAGAACTAAACCAGTCAATAGTTACCACCTGGACCACAGTGCTTATGCCAGTAGAAGCCTGAGGAGTAAACACAGTTAACAATAGACTTTGACTGGGTGTACCCACCTTGGGCAGATGATGCTCCTGGCTCCAAACAGATGTCACTGACCAGTGGCGTCTCATGTCAGAAGAGGAATTTGGTGTCCCAAGAAGATGCAGTTGCAGCCTCCATTACTTGATTCAGACACAGTAACTGCAGATGAAAACTCCAGTGTGGAAGGCTACATAGCAAAAAAAAAAAAAAAAAAAAAAAAAAAAAGACACAAAAATCCCCTGTGAGCTTTCTGTAAGAAAGAATGCAAAACAAGGAGAAAGAAAGTGTTTAAAATAGTACAGCAGAATGATCACAAGGTAACAATATTGCACTGCTGCTCAGCAAAAGAAGTAGAGATTACCGAGCATTAGCCATTGAACCATTACCAGATTTTTTGTAGGCATATTAGAGGTGGTCAAAAAGAGATTTCCCATTCTGTGTGAAATTCTGACATTTTGGAATCTGTTCTTATTCTGATTAAAATGAAAAATCCAAATGTCAATGTTTTCTAAGGTACAGTTCCAGGGAAATATTTCTTTGGAAATGTCAGAATTTCAGTACAAATTTCTTGTTAACAATGTTGAATCATTAAACTACAAGAGATTATATGTATGTAGATATATCTGCTATTACTTACGATACATGAAATAGTAAAACATTATTCAGAGCAGTCAAAATAAAATATGATTCATACTATAAATGAAAGATGATGAAATTGTAATGAAATAGTCTTATCATACTGAAGTAAGAAGTCTTCTCGTGACAGTACTTCAACTAGTTTCAGTAATTACGTAGGAATAAAATTATGTTTAATGATATCATCACATCAGTATAATGGTTAAAATTTGTAGGTCCATTATAGACAAACAAGGCCACAAGCACAGTGATTGCCTGATGTTATTTATTTATTGTTAACTCTAAGGAATTCAGATAGTTCCGTAATTAGTGTTTCACAAGGTACCTAGATATGTTTTGCATTAAATGAAAATAGGTTTTGATTCCAGTACAATAACCTTAGAACTTAAATGGAATTACTGTTAAATTAATTACAAGTTTATTACAAAAGTGATTAAATTCTTGTTTTTATATTTTCTTGCATTTATATTTTCACAGCAGTGCTTATGGGAATTTAGCTATACAACTCCCATAACTGCACTGAAAATTTATTCCGTGGTGTATTATTTTGTAGTCTTCAATAAATAACAACCTTGAGGTTTATGGGCTAAGTATACTACTTTTTGTCAGCTATGTATCCAGGGGGTTTTGGCTGCTGGGAATTAATTTGTAAAAGAAACACTTCATAGACAATACTTCTTGTGCCCTGTAGCATGCTTAGATGTTGAAAGAGTCTTTTACTGTGAGTTTCATTGCTTCAGTGGGTTTTAAAAAGCATTTCTTAAATTTAGTGTTTCATTGAAGGAAAATCACAAGATACAAGAGACAGAAATCTCTCTCTCCTAAAAGCTTAAGCAGCTGTGGTTTAACCACAGCCAGCAACTAAGCACCAGGCAACTGCCTGCTCACTCACCCCCAGCGGGATGGGGGAGAGAATCAGAAGGCTAAAAGTGAGAAAACTCATTGGCTGAGATGAAGTCAGTTTAATAGGCAAAGCAAAAGCTGCCTGCAAAGTTAAATAAGGAATTAATTCGCCACTTCCCATCATCAAGCAGGAAAGAAGACCTCCATCATGCATAACAGTTACTTGGGAAGACAAACGCCATCAGTCCAAATGTCCCCCACCACTTCCTCCTTCTTCCCCCAGCTTTATATGATGAGCATGATGTCACATGGTATGTAATATCCCCTTGATCAGTTGGGGTCAGCTGTCCCGGCTGTGTCCCCTCCCAACCCCTTGTGCACCCCCAGCCTCCTCGCTGGTGGGGTGGGGTGAGAAGCAGAAAAGGCCTTGGCTCTGTGTCAGCACTGCTCAGCAGGAACGAAACCATCCCTGGGTTATCAACACTGTTTTCAGCACAAATCTGAAACCTACCCTCATACTAGCATACAGGCCACAATGCTTTCAGAGATATATCTGCTCCAGCGTGGCCTTTTACCCACAGCCACAGTCTCTTCAGAAGTAAACCTGTTCCAACATGACCTTACTCATGGCTGCAGTCATTCAAGAGATGTACCTGCTCTGTCGTGGGCTTTTCCATGGCCACACATTTTGAGGTGCTCCAGCATGACTCAAAGCTTCAAGGTGGTGCTTCACTGATGCTTCAAGGTGATGCTACACTGGGGCTTCAAGGTGCAGCTGGACTTATCCACAGCCACAGATGCTTTGAGGTGTACCTTCTCCAGCACGAACTTATCCTTCAGCCACAATCCCTTCAGAGGTAAACCTGCTGTGGCACAGACATAACCACGGCCACAGACACTTTGAGATGGACCTGCTCTGATGTGGACTTATTCATGACCACAGATTCCTTGGAGTATCCTGCTCCCACGTGGACTCATCCACATGTCACAGTCCCTTTGACTCAAGTTCACACTGGAGTTCCAGCCTGTCCCGTACAGCAGCACAGAAAAAGCAGTCATGCCTTGGCCATCTGCCAGGCCAGGCGCATCGCCATTGCTGTTATCAAAATGTTCCCAGGCACAGCACAGTAAGAAGATAAGCAGTACAGCAGTGCAGTGAGCAGCAAAAGCAAAAAGCAGCCGCTAACGAGCACTAGACTTTAATTTACAGTAAGGCAAGCAAGCCTCATGGCAAGCACAGGAGTCTGCCAATTTAATAGCTAAACAGCAATACCAGCTATAAATTGATCTAGCACATTCCCATCACATCTGTCGTTATCTTGAACCCTTTGAGCCCCAATTTGGGTGCCAAAAAGGATTATCGTGGTTTAATCCTAGCCGGCAGCTGAGCACCGTGCAGCCACTTGCTCACTCCAGTACCCCGGTGGGATGGAGGGAGAGAATCAGACAGGTAAAGGTGAGAAAACTCATGGCTTGAGTGAAGACAGTTTAAGAGGTAAAGCAAAACCCTCACGCACAAGCAAAGCAAAACAAGGAATTCATTCCCCACTTCCCATCAGCAGGCACGTGTTCAGCCATCTCCAGGAAAGCAGGGCTGCATCACGCATAACCGTTCCGTGGGAAGACAAACACCATCACTCCAAACGTTCCCCACCACTTCCTTCCTCTTCCCCCAGCTTTATGTGCTGAACATGATGTCATATGGTATGGAACATCCCTTTGGTCAGTTGGGGTCAGCTGTCCCGGCTGTGTCCCCTCCCAACCCCTTGTGCACCCCCAGACTCCTCACTGGTGGGGTGGGGTGAGAAGCAGAAAAGGCCTTGGCTCTGTGTCAGCACTGCTCGGCAGGAACGAAACCATCCCTGGGTTATCAACACTATTTTCAGCACAAATCCAAAATACAACTCCACACTAGCTACTATGAAGAAAATTAGCTCTATCCCAGCCAAAACCATCACAGCAGCACAGTTTGTTAAGGTCCCCCAGTGCCCTCACCAGTGCTTATCCCTGATCTGATAAAGTGGCGAGGATCTGTCAGCCTCCCAGAGGAATTGGTTTAGAGCAGTGTGTGTGTTAAATTGGGGAGATATCATTTACTCTAGTGCTGGGTGCTGGGCAGTGCCCTTGCTAGGTCTGTGCATGACCAGAATCCCATAGGCAAACCTTCGCACAGTCTGGGAGATCTGGATGTAACATCTCAGTCACAGTCCTTGGATATTACGGCCTCATGTGGGCAGTCTGCAGTTTGTTCAGAAAAGGTAAAATTATACTCAAGAATTCAGTTAAATTAAATATTGAAATGAGTAAAATCATCAACACAGCAGCCTCTGCAGTATTTGTTTTGTTAATAAATTCCATTTATTTCATCCTATTCTTCTCATTTTTAGTTATCATATAGCACTGAATGCCATTTGTTAGGTCGCACTTGTGACCTCACCCATTTAATTTCCTGAATAAGTTACCAAATGAGACCCCTCGGGCAGCTTGCCCTGTCAGAGCTATTTTTACAGCCTGTCTAGAGATGCACACACACACACACAGTGTACTGCCCAAGTTACTTTACAGTCGTAATTTCAGAATTTTTTTCTTGAATCATAAAGGCCACATGCAATTCCATTTTAAAAAGACTTCTGAACGCTGATCTTGTTATGAGCATCCAAGATGCAGGAAAGTGCCTGTTGTAACTACACCTTGAGCCAGCTCTACTTCCTTCATACCCATCTCACCTGCTTTTTGCTTGTAGTGCCTCCTTGTATCTCTGAAGAGGGACTCTGCTGTAAATTTGTCACTGGATGCCCCTCCTCCTCGCCGTGCCGAAGGATGGGGAGGAGCAGCCAGGCCATGCCTGCATCTACTTGTGGACTTGTGTCTCCTGTCGCTGCTCTGACCTCTTGGCCACCTCCATGTACTTCAGCGCCGGTAATCTCATTTACATGAATGTTTCACAGCAGCTCGGTGTAACCCCTGTGTTTCCCCTGGTTCCGCCGCTCTAACGTGCACTTCCTTCAAGAGCAGGGCACAAACATTTACATCCAGGCTCTTGTCCTTCACGCAGGCTCAGATATTCCTCGTTAGAGACAGCAGATAATAATGCTTCCTCTGGTTGCCTGTCTCGCACAAATACATGCGTCCTTGATACTGTCATATGCCATTTGATGCAGTAAATTTTCTCCACGGTCCTCTAGAAAACATATTTCCATTGATTTATTTTAGCCAGTTATCTGACACATTTCTACAGATTTTCTCAGTCAAGGCTTACTTGTGTGTGGAAATCCTGACCTGACTGTTCCTACTACTAGTCCTGACTGGTTTATGATAAATTAACAACATAGTACCAAATTAATCTTTCAGGACACTGTGTCCGTTTTCCTTTAATCCCACTCAGTGCAGCCTGGATAATAAAATAAGTTTATGCTACTGCATAATTCAGAACTGCAACATTTAATAAGCCCAAATATTAATTTAACTATTATAATACTGGATATCAGCATCCCAAGTAATTACACCTAAATTTTTAAAGTATTATTTTTTCAGACAACATAATTATTTGCAGGTTATTACATAGCACAGAGGATTTGTCCTTGTCAAATACATTTTTATTTGCTAGTTTTAACCAGTCTCAATAGATCCGATTGCTACCATGCGGAAAAGTAGAAAACAGTAGATAAGTGAATGAATTTCCATTTCATCCTAAGCCCCAAAATTCTTCAGGCAAAGCTATTCAAAGTGAAGATAGATTAAAATGTAATTTACTCTTTTCTTCCACTTCAGAAATTAATGCCTGTGTTCTTTGTTTAGCCCCTATTATTCATATAATGGCAAGTTCTAGGTCACTGCATACATGCAGATGATATTTAGCAACTGATCTTAGTGGGGCTTAATTGGTTTTCTTGTGAAAATTGTGTGTTTCCTAAATAAAGATCAAAATGCATTCCTACTAGCAAATCCTTGTTTTCCAGAAAAACGTCTATAAGGGGGGCACTTCAACAAAGAAATGCAATAAACAATGGTATTGTTTCTCAGTTTAATTTTTCTTCAGACATAATCTATTTTTTATTAAAATTTATGGAAATGGTTGCCATGGACTTCAGGGATAAGTGAATAAAATCTTCTTCCTTTATTTGGAATTTATTTGTCAGAATTCTTCTTACAGAGCTTAGGTCCTCTATAGTAATGTGATCACATCAAGATTCCAATCTAAAACTGGTATGACAAAACAAACCCCAAAATTTTATACAAAGCATAGGGGTGGTTTAATTGCAAAAAGTCAGGATAAAAATCTTTAAACATTTGTCTATGGTGACCCCATCTTCTGGAATGCGTCTGGATAGTGGCTCCCTAAGGTAGCCTTTTAAGCGGAGAGCAGAGGGCTATTAATCGTTTCTCCACTTTCTCTTTTTTTGTCTAAACAAAAATATTAGATATTTCTTCAATTTTATTTTAGAAACATCTAATCATTATAGCTAAATTGATTTCTTTCATTACCATTGAAAAACATTTCTTGCTAGCTCTTTTATTGAGAACTGCAGGTCAGGATCCTCATCTTGTATATCATCTTGGGCTAAAATCATTCTCTCATTCTATATAAAGGATTTTCTTAAGACCTGGAGCCTGAGTGACAGATCTAAGAGACAGCCTGTCCTGTCCATTCACAAAGATAAAACTCTCACTACCTTGCATCCCAACATCTGAAAGGATTTTTCTTTTTTCCAGATTAGAAAAGACAGTCCTCCTTACTAATAACCGTAGAGATGCTGCTACAAAGATTTTGTTTCTAGTCCACTGAATTTTAACCATTATCCATCTCTTCCACTATTTTCCTTCTGTCTTTCCTCTCTGTACTGTGTTAAATATATTGCCTTTCTCTGTACCCAATCTGTATCCAGTCTTGCCAGTAATTTTCCCGTGACTGGAGCACAATTATATTCTCTGTCACCAATCTGGGTAAATTTTCAAGCAAACACCTCTGTGCTTGACACTCCCCTTTGCCACTTGGGATGAGATACTTGTACAGAATCATATTTGCTTTTATTATGTTTGAGTAAACCTGTTTTTTACTAAATTGTCGGGGGAAAAAAATGGCAAAAGTCAAGCAACAGATATGATAGCAGGACTGTCATATTGAGGTGCATGGTCTTTTTCTGGTGCTTGTACCTATCTGATGTTTCATCCTTTGCATTTAGAATGCTGATTTTTTGTGGAAGAGACCTTTAGTTATTTTTGTTATTAGTTTCTAACACAGTGGCATGCTAGCCCATGAGCAGGATTGATGCTAATATAGATAATGATAATAACAACATCAGCAACTTACTCTAGGAAATGGTCATGCACAGAATGCTCTTTTGACTGGAGAACTGCAAACGTGAACTTTTTGCTCTCTTTTCCTTTACAGCGAACTCCGATCTGTCCCCAGTTTGAAACACATGCACCACAAAATTAGTTAAGATTCTGGTCCAGTACAAGGTATTACATGTCGCCTACAGTCACTTTATGAAAAATTTATCATTTAGCTTTCTGCCATTTACATTAATGCAATGAAACCAGTATGAGTTACATACAGTCTTCAGGCAGTCTCTTCTGAGTCACACTGACCTTGTGTACGGTGACGCGACTGCAACCAGTCACCTGTGCTGTGACTGAATGATGAGCTGGAGAGCTCTCTTTTTTGCACCACAAAGCAAACTAAAGCAAAGAACACGCAGCTTCAGCGGATCAGTATGCCACAAGGAGCAGCAAATGAAGTCTTCTGGTGTATGCCTGGAATTATTTCCGATGACTCTGAAGTAATGTGAAATGTGTCGATTGTCACATAACAAGGTGCAAGCATCACGGTGAAGTGCTTCTTTACAATGTGTTACTACTTTTACTTATTTCTTTGGCACTGGTGCATCTGACTGTGAACAAAGTAATAAGAATGAGGAAAATCTGAAGTCTTCGGTTGCTTTCTGGGATTGTTAAACCCAGGACAGCATGAAGGCACTAGATTCACAAGACAGACTAAAACCATATAACCTTGAGGAAAATGTGGTAACTTAAGCACCAAGGTGCTTGAGGCAGGCAAAGATTTAGATATATCTACCTGTCATCTAATTTCTAGAAATATAAAGGGTGTTTTACCACCTAAAGTCCCCTTTGAATGTAGTCAAATTTCAAATTTTTAAAATGCTAATTAGCCAGGAAGACCACCTTTAAGAAGCTTATTTCATGTTTAAACTATGCTGAAGAATGCAAGCAGTATGATAAACAGGCCATTTAAGGACTAGGTTTTACTTTCAGTGAGATTTGCAACATATATTTTTCTCCATGTCCAATAGAATATACTTCAATTCCTTCTCTCAGTATAATGAGGAAAGTGAAACTTAAATCAAGGTATGGGAGGACTTCCAAAACCCATTTTCTCATGGTGTCACAGGTCTCCATTGCTTAGTATAAGGTTTCTCAGGAGTAATTTCCCTATAGTCCATAAAAACAAGCTATAAAAAAGCGAACAGTATGTTTTAAGTAGAATTTAGAAACCTAAATCTAAATCTGGATCTACAGCATCAGCATTTAAGCCTGAACTAGTCATTCAAACTTCTTTATAATGAATGACCAAAAATACGTGAGGTACCATTCAGTTCTGGTTTAGGCATTAACATTAGGATGAGATCTATTATGCCATAGAAGTACCCACTTCACTGACCATAAGAAGACTTCACTTTGTACACATGCGTCTTTGCTCAGATGACTCAGATTTCAATGGGGCTACATTTTTATCAGGAAATTTAATTTGATGCCTACTGCCTATGCAGTTCAGCAGTTTTTGAGTGTCTCACTTGTATATTAGGCTGCTTATAATTGAGCACTAGACCTAGATGTCCTGAGGAGAGGAATCTAGTAGGCACAGTCTGAAACCATCTATGCTAGAGTGACAACCAAGAGCAGACTGCAGAGGACAGAAATCTGTGTTGGATCATGCAAATTCCAAAACATGAATCATAGAATCATGGAATTGTTTTGGTTGGAAAAGACCTTTAAGTTCATCAGATCTAACCATTAACCTAACACTGCTACGTCCACCACTAAACCATGTCACTGAGCACCACATTTACATATCTTTTAAATACCTCTAGGGATGGTGACTCAATCGCTTCCCTGGGCAGCCTGGTCCAGTGCTTGACAACCCTTTCAGTGAAGAAACTTTTCCTAATATCCAATCTAAACTTCCCCTGATGCAACTTGATACCATTTCTTCTTGTCCTATTGCATGTTACTTAGGAGAAGAGATCAACATCCACCTGGCTACAGCCTCCTGTCAGTTGCAGAGAGCAATAAAGTCTCCCCTCAGCTTCCTTTTCTCCAGATTAAAATGAGGTACTTGAGAAGATAAAACTACTTCAGACTCTGAAGTTTTGTCAAATGTAAGAAAATAATTTCCTGCTCGATCAATGGATTGCTTCTTTAGCATGAGGACAGATGTAAACACCCTCTGGACCACTGCATTTTTTCTGGATAATCACATATTTCATGCTGACTTGTGACTTCCATACCCAGAGCTTGGCATGAAGGAATGTTAATACGCAATACCTGTTGTGAAATTTACTGCTTAGGTCTCAGTGCTTAATGTTTGGTGAACGGAGAGACCATCTACTACAAACCAACCCACTCATGTTCAGGATTACAGAACAGATGAAATTCTTCAAGAGAGGAGAAAGACCTTCATCTGAAACTGATGTCAGGCAGTACACTTTTAGAACCTATTAGAAAAAGAAAAATCTGTGGTGCCATGTGTCCATATGCCTATAAATATATGTTAAATCTGTGTAGAGTTGTCTTTATTTTGAAAGCATTTATCTGGCAGAATGGTTCCTGTTCTGGTAGGTCCACCTTCTCTCTATGGAGTCCCATAGTTGTAGTACTTTTCTGGCATAATGTTTTGAAACTACAGATGCTCTGATAGCAAAAATACTTCTGGGACACCACAAAGTGAATACAAAGCCAAACATGAAGGGATTAATTTCATTTTTAAACTGAAATTGTCTCCTGTGAAAATTACAAGAATTTTAATATATTTGAAATTATTTTTTTCATAGCTCAACAATCAAGAGATAATTGGACAGACACTACAACTATAAAGCAAAGTGTATATATTTATCTCCAGGAGTGCAAATATATGTAGCATTTACATTCACACTTTCTGGGGCAGCTTTTGCCTGAAGGAGGCTCTCAATTATTCTAGCTGTATTAGCTCCAAGGATCTAAACTAAAGTTAGAGATGAGGGTAGAATGAAAAAATATTCACCACTTCTTCCTATGCCCAACAACGGTAGTATGATAATACTGGTAATACTATTGAATCTAAACACTTGCTTGGCACCACTAGCTGGTTTACTATGAAATGACCATGTAGTAGAAAGATGCATTTCCTTTTATCATCACATTTCATCAGCATACATCATTTTGTCTAGGAAAATACTCCATCGTTACCACTTACTTGCTTGAATTTATTTTTGAATTTAGAGGAATGGAAATAACCTGTTCATGCTCACTTTTCAAAAACTGGGTCAAGCATTTGGAGATGTATAGAATATGTTGTCCACAGAAATAATACACTATATTTCATCTGTTTTTTTAAGACCCAATCATTCCCCTAGTGAATTAATATTGCTTTACAGATGAGAATCTCAAAGACAACATTCAGCATTTCCCTGGGAAACTTCTGCTCTGAGAGATACTTTCTCCTGTGCAGTTGAAATAAAAATTCCAGTGGGAAAAGGGCATCACAAATGAAGCCTCTTCATTACTCATCCAAAACATCAGATTGCTGTTAAGCTGCAGGGGAAAAGAACCCTGGAAAATAAAAGACTTTGGAATTAAAAGTAAAGAATGAAGCTTGGGGACAAGGACTGGCCAAATCAACTAAGACACTGCTTCATTCACTGTGCTTTGCAGACACAAAGTTGTCCATGAAGTCCAATTGTGCTCATGAAGTTGCTCAGGAAATGTTTATGTTTGATAGTAGTTCAAAATTTCTGAGGAGGATATTCCATGCTGTGGAGGTTTTGGATCATGCTATGAAAGAAAAATAATAATAAACCCCCAAAATTCCAAACAAACCAAACAAAACAAACAAACAAAAACAAAACAAAAAAAACAAACAAAAACAAAACAAAAAAAACCCCAAACACAAAACCAAACCAAAACAAAACAAAACAAAAAAACCCAACCCAGACAAGGAGAAATATAAAATTGAGCAGAAGATTGACTGTAGAGGTGTGATGATTTGAGGGGAAGTGAAAATTAAAATTTTTTTCGATATTCCCTGCTACAGCAAACTTGCACGTGTCCTTCATCTACTACAAAATTCCTGAGAAAAACATCTTGCTATAGCATACACACATTGAGTTTCCCCTCCCCACAGGATTATCAGACTAAACCGGACCAACTTGTCAGTGGCACAGTGAACTATCTAATGAAGGAAGAATCTCATTAATCACTAGGGAAATACTTTTTACCAAGGTGATATTTTAAATCATTTTTTTATATGAAAGTACTGAAAACTTTAGATCGAAAGCCTGTCAAGGTGCCATCATGGTTTATCTGGGAACCTCACTAAAAAGATTTCTACAAAAAGCAGATGTGTGTGGGGTGAGGGGCAGTTAACTGGATTTGTGCCTTCTTTCATTTCTGTGGGATATTCAATAGATTTCAATGTTTATTAATTTTATCACCTCAGAACGGTCTGCATTAAGGAATTTAGACTTCTCTGTTTTTGCCAGACAAGATGTTGATGCTCGTGTCTCTGTTCCTTGCCATTTGTTCTCACAGCCCGAACAGCTATTTTCTGACTGGATTTTTTCACATTCTGTTTAAATCACTTGGTACTTGCATATATATGGTCTCCGACATGGAGGTGGGCTGAGTGGTCCCTGTCATTAGTTTTCAACTGAAAGAAACAAATGAACTTAGAGAAATGAATTCTGTAATAGGGTCCCTGACAGCTATAATCTAATTTCAGCAGCTCATAGCCTTTGCATTGTACTCACAAGGTCCTATTTGAATTCACTAGGGAACAGTCATGCATTCAAGTATAATTTGTTGTCTAAGGCATATAATTTCTTTAAGCTCCTACTGAGATCATTTTCTATTCCGGTAGAACTCAGAGGGTATAACCTCTGGATGGGAAGCTTGCCTTGAGAATGACATTGTGCTTATGCCCACAGGAAAAAAATATTGCAAGTTGTTCTCTGAAATTAATAGCTGGGTTACAGTCCTGGTTTTCACTACAAAATCTTGACCTTTAATGATTAAAAAATTATATTTTCTTGCAAGTGTTCACTATATGCAAAGATTCATCCATAGAGTCATCCTGTTCTTCAACAGTCATTTTCAAAAAAGCTCAGCAGCAACAGGCAGGAAACATTTGAAAAACTTTTTTCAGTTAAAAAGACTGCATTTTGTTCAGACTAGGAAGAGCCAGATGATTCACAGTTTCAAATGTTTAACATCCTGAATCCTATAATAAATTTTGCATTTATATGTACCTGGAGTATATATGAATATGAACCTCTTGGATCATTCAGTCCAGTAATGTACTACTGCAGGCAATTATGTCATGCCATATACTATAGTTATCTAAATGCAACATGACATTTCTGCATCCATTACGGATGCAAAATCCAGGGGTTATTTTAGATTTGCCCATTAGGAAGTTATCTTGGAATAGTAAATCGCAGCTCCGCTGTCCTCCGCTCAGAGGCCACTTGAAGCTGATCCAGTGATGCCTTGCAGTGAATGAGAGGCAGCTAACCCCTCTTCCACTAAATAAAAAGCTGCCTCACTTTGCCTTGATTCTGCAGAGAGAGCGAGCCTACGTGTGGGCAGACACCATGAGTGAGTGAGTGATCCCTTGGATGTGTGGGGTGATAAAAGCCCAGTTACCTTCCGTGGAAGTGGAGCAAGTTAGATTACATTTACTACTGGAAAGCATCATCATCTTATCACAGTGAGAGTATCCATGCTTTTATAACTCATTACCTTGGGACAATTCAAAGTAGCTTATTCTGAACTTACTGAAAATACTTTTACTGACCTGATTTTGTGAACTTTAGATTTAGGTCCTTTTCAGGTGGGTTAAACACAATGATCTGACATCTACCTTAAAATAAAGATTTGTGTTCATTTGTAGGGAAGTTTTTTTCAGAAACCAGCTCTCTGATGGTTAGACATTTGTCTTTTAATTTTCACTTAAATTTAATCATAATGAGTTACCCTTGTTTGTTCTTGGGCTACCTTTTCCTTTCAGTTTACATAACATTTATTCCCTAGTGCACTTACAGGTAGCAATCTTGTTCTTTCACAGTTTCTGTTTTGCTAGACAAGACGAAACTCATTTAGTCTCACCCTGAGTGTTAGGTTCCCTTCTCTGATGCAGCTATTAGCCTTTTTTCACATCTGCATTCCAAATTCATCTGCCTTGAACATGTGTACAATGTGTACATTATTAACAGTGAAGTTTCAATAGTGTATTTTTAAAAAGAATTATTATGGTCCTCATGTATGTTAGAATATCCTTCCTAAAGCAACTTCAGATAAATTAACTTTTTCAGTATCATAGTATATTAATTGTTCATAAGTATCTTGTGACTGTATAATATCCTTAGGTGGTTGTCTCCCTGTGTTGCTTCTGCTTGCTGATCTCACAGCCATATGCAAAAAGTCATGAGCTTTAATTTTTCTTGTTGAATTTCTGCTCATTTCTATTACCTGAAGAACATCTAACTTTTCTCATGCAATACCGTAGTCCTTCTATATTGACAATGTCCTTGAAGTTGTCTCGATCTCCAATGTCAATAATGCAAACCGGTTTTCATGCCAACATCATGAGTTGAGGAATGCACTACTCACATCTCCCCACTTTACAACCTCTTTTCATCACAACCCACTACCTTCTTGTCTTTAACTAATTTCATACTCATTCAGCAATTTTTCTGTTAGCCACCATAATTTCTAATTTAACTGTTTTTCCACAACACTATACATATTTTTTTTTTTTTTTTTTAAATCCTACAAGACCGGGTGCTTTAGCAAAGAAACAAAGAAGACTAGTTTGTCACTCCTGCCCTGGAAATCTAGTTGTGCTTAACCCATTTTCCATTATCCAGTGGCTTTAGTACATTCTTCCTTTGATACCTGTTCTGTGGCCTGGCACACCTTGGCATCAAACTAATGAAGCCATGCTTCATTATGGATATATCTGGTGACAATAAGATTTTTTTTTGTTTGTTTGTTGTTTTTGGGTTTTTGTGTGTGTGTGTGTTTTTGTTTTGTTTTGTTTTTTCCCCCTGAAGACATAATTCCTACCTTTTTTCCGATTTGTAAATGATAAGAAAGTAGAGTTGGGTCCAGAGTTCCTTGGCTTTGCAAAAGTATCATATTAAATGTCTTTAAAATGTTTAGGATCATTCTTTAGCTGAAGAGGCTCCATTGTTGACATTTTAACAAAGATTTTATGTCAGACAAGGGTGTGTAGGGTACTAGAACTAAATAGATGTTAACTAAACTCCAAACAGTTTAGTCAATGTGACTTTTCCTTTCTCAGTCATGCAGGACCCTTCTGTCTTGTGATTAGAAAGATAACTCCAAGACTTACAAGATCTGAATATATAACAAGAAAAAAATCCAATAAAATTGACTACATTTGGACTAAAGACCCATTTATAGTGCACCAGCAAACATCAACTGTTTATTTTTCGTATCACCTGTAATAATAAATCTGAACAATGCATAATAAGATAATATTAGTTATGAACAAAAACATTCCTTAGCATTAGGCAACACTGTGACAACATTCCACACAAATACTCTAAGGTTCACTAGATCTTTTAAACTTCAGAGACTGTATTGCATCTGGCCGAGATGGAGTTAACTTCCCCACAGCAGCCCTCGCAGCGCTGTGCTGTGTGTGGGCAGCCAGCAAGGTGTTGGTAACACACCGGTGTTCTGGCTCCTGCTGAGCAGGGCTGGCACGGCACCAGGGCTGTCCTTCCAACATTCACCCCCTGCAGTAGGCTGGGGGTGGGCAAGACCTTGGGAGGGGACACGGCCAGGACAGCTGACCCAAACTGACCAAAGGGATATTCCAGACCATATGATGTCTGCCCAGCAATAAAAACAAAGAGAAAGGAGGAGGAAGTGGGGGGGGCATTAATTATTTAAAATGTTTGTCTTCCAGAGCAACCACTACACGTACTGAAGCCCTGCTTTCCGGGAAGTGGAGGGACATCACCTGCTGATGGGAAATAAAGAATAAATTTTTGGGGTTTTTTCCTTTGCTTCCATGTGCAGCCTTTTGCTTTTGCTTTATTAAACTGCCTTTATTTTGACCCACAAGAGGGTTTTTTTCCATCTTGTTTTTTTCCTCTCCCTGTCCTGC
This sequence comes from Aramus guarauna, assembly GCA_013400195.1. Classification (NCBI taxonomy): domain Eukaryota; kingdom Metazoa; phylum Chordata; class Aves; order Gruiformes; family Aramidae; genus Aramus; species Aramus guarauna. Next base: position 24,393 of record VXBL01001362.1, read on the forward strand.
TGAGGAGGGGAATAATACAGCAGCTTGGTGGGCACCTGGCGTCCAGCCAAGGTCAACCCACCAAAGACATGCATTTGGGTTAACAGGTATATTTTAAATTAATAAACTGTATTTTTAAAGTGAGATAAATAATTGCAAAGAGCTTGGATGGCCTGACTTCTTATCTAACAGAAAACAGATATTGTCAGTGGTCTAACTCCATTATGTTATAGTTGTTTTCTGCACTCACGTGCAGAATCAAAATCAGACTCATGAAAGGCGACTCTATCAGTGCTGAATAGCCCAGCTGGTTTTAAGGATAAAATGAAATCAGAAGAGGTCAAGCAATCACTCAGTGAAAAGAAAAATGTAGAAGAGCCTGGAAAAAAGCTAAAGATGAGGATCTGCATTTTATCTTTTTACTGATTGGACATAGTGTTTATGATGAAAGCTATGGTAATATCACTGGTAGACACAGAAGAGGCAATTTTAAAGAGTGTTTTGAAAGAATAGATTGAGTTTACACCCAGGTACAATTCAAAGAAATGAAATCACTTTGCAACTACTTTAGAAAAGCCTCTAATGGGGTCACTGCAACAAAATCATCATTTTTTTTTTGTCATATGAACCCCTCAGAGTGTCACAAGAGATATTGGCCCCAATCAGGCTCTTCATTTAACTCAGTTTACATCAGGTCAGCAAAGCGAAGAATTCCAGTGCTAACCTGCTCGGCACAATCTATTCAGCCTCAAGCGGAGGCTGTTTATTGCCCATACACAGCTACTTCACTATTACTGACATAGAGCATATAAACAGGAAGGAAGATGTACCAGGAAAGCTGCTGTACACTTCAGTTGTCCCCAGAAAATGGAGAAATGTTTCTGTACCAGTCAGAGATATCTTATAGAGTGTGGAGCAGCCATGATCTTCCTCAGCCTATATTAGCAGGGTGATGTGCTGTCTTTGTTTCATTTTCCCATGTGGGGTGTCCTGGTTTCACTCTGTGCCCCTCGGCTACACCATGTCAGAAAAAATCTTTGGGGCAGATACATCAAGCAAAAGGATATTTATGAACTTCTGTTAGGTCATTTCCCTTTATAAGTAAATTTCCACAATGTTTTGTAGGCCAAATAGCGTATTTTATATGGTTGTCAACAGCATCCCAGAAAAAGCTTTTGTCAGTTAAAAGAGTCTATGGTCAAAGCACCCAGTACAGATAAATATATGCTTCAAATTCTTGGAAGTTATATATCAGAAAATATTTTCCAGAGGAATAAAAACATCATTCTCAAGGCAGATAGAAAAGAAATAAGATAATTTCCTTTCCATCAAATAATAAGAGTATAAAAATGCATTAAAGTATTTATGTCTGGAAAGACATTTCCATATAAAAAAAATTACCCATTTTGGAAAATCTATAGGCGTGGAATATATGAAACAGGAAAGAATTACACTGTCTTGAACATCGAATTTAACTTTCCATTAGCTTATGTTGATGATTAAATTATGCTGATGTGAGGGTTATTGTGCCCTTGAGCCAAAGTTTAACAGTCCACTTACAGTCTAGTAATAGAGATTTTAAGGAATGATGATTCTGTCATACTGCTGGTGTTACAATAGATATATTTGGATGGCTGTTCACATACAAATATATTTAAATGAAATGAGCATCATATCAATCATGATCTGCAACACATCTCGGATTTTTTCTAGCACTTTATCTATTTAAATTACATCTAAATTATAAATACTGTGAATATCACAGCAGTTAAAGTAATATTAGCCTAACAACAAAGGAGATAGATAGCAGAAATATTTTGTGACTTCACTGTGCCCTACAACATCATTGCATTTTGTGATATTATTGCTAGATCTTGCCTTACCATTTTCCCTTTGTAGAGATTTCTGCATCATTGTTAAAATTCATTATACTACAGAAGCACAGACCTATGTTGAGAGGTGACAGACATATCATGTGCCACAAAACATGTACTTACTGACTGCATGGTCTTTAAGGCCCTGAAATAAGCTACCCGATGTTAATTTGTTAATTGCCTTACAATAATAATTCAACTTTAAAATTACAAGTCTTTTAAAGGGTTGTTTTTTTGGGTGGTTTGTTTGGTTTTTTGGGGTTTTTTTACATCATAGATGTGAGGCATTTCATTCACTTCACTTGGTTTGACACCTTACCCAGCTGTATCCTACCCTAGTCATGTTTCTTTAAACAATTTTTTCTGAGGAAAAGTGACAATGACTAAATTTCAAAATTGTATCCAGTATCAAGTATATGATTGAAATAAAATCTCTTCTATTCCTAAGGACATTTTTTGCTTTTTCCTATTTCCAAAATTATGGAGGAAAAAGAAAAAAGTTCCATCAAATCACAAATACTTTATTAACAAAAGCTCTAGATAAGTAAAAATGATTCATTATCTAAGCTTCTGGAAAATCTGTCAGACTAAATATAAGTGTTTCCATATAAGAAAAGTCCCAGTCTTTGGAGTAAGGCAAGCTGTTCCTTAAACATATCATGACGTATGCAACTCAGCAGGAAAAAAAAAAAAAAAAAGAAAAAGAAAAAAAAAGCCAATTGCATATTTTAGATATGCTGAATGGCAAAGAATACACATGGAAAAACAGTACATACAGGTCTCACTTGCACCCCTCCCTGATCTCAGAATAAATAAATGCATGGAAGAATAGCTGTGGGTCCCAAAGCCCTCTAATTAGTTAAAACAACCATAGGAGCACAAAAATATCAGTTTGTCTCAATATTCTCCCTCTGCCAGTGGCTAAAAGAGGATTCCTGGGGAAGAATACAGGAAGCATGACCTGTACAAAGAGAACATTTCTAGAAAAGAGTAATTTAGTACCTTGAGCCAGAGGTTGTGATTGAACCATAATGTTAAATGTTCTCCAATGGAGCTCAACTTTATTAATTTCTTTCTGAACCCATTTATACTTTGACCTCCATGAGACCTGTGGCAATGAGTTCCACAGTTTAATAATGGAGAAATAATGACAAACTGTTCCCAGTTTACGTTCTCCACAATACAGGCTTTTATGAACTTCCATTGTCTTTCCCTTCAGCTGTCTCTTTCTAATCTGAAGACTCATAGAGTGTTTTGTCTGTCTTTACACTTCTGCTTTTACAGGACCCCATGGCAATGAGTTCCACAGTTAAATAAATGATGAAAAAAAAATAAAATAATTCTTCTCCACACTATTTACAGTGGTGCAAACACTTATGTTATCTTTCTTGAAATTGTACTTTCTAATCTGAAGAGTTTTGGTCCATTTTATAGGTAAACTTCACTTTTTAATAGGAGTTTGCTTCAAACTTTTCATAATCTCTGCTACACTTCTCTGTGCCTTTCTTTGTTTCTTTTTGATAAAGGAAGACTAGAACTTGCAGAAGTTTTTAAGTTACAGGCATGCCACAGATTCTTAGTGGCATAATGATTACTCTATTTGATTTTCATTCCTTTTCAAATAATCCTAAACAGCCTATTTGCTTTTCTGACCATTGTGGAGCATGTGATGAGCTTTTCAGAGAACTGTCTAATCTTTTATTCTGAGTGATTTAAAGTAATTTAAAGTCTATCATTATGCATATATTTTTCCCTATGTGCACTGCTTCTCACTTACCCATACTGAATTTCATTTGTCATTTTTTCACTGAATCTTTCAGTATTATGAAACTGTCCTGTCTCTCTAGGCAACCAGTTGTAGTTTCAACCATAAGAATTTTGTTTCGGAGGCAGATAACAAGCATCAATCGCGCAGACCCGTTGTCATATGAGAGAAACTAGCTATTGTCTTCTCTGACCTGTATTCAAGAACCAATGATAAGGTACATACATTTATCCACTTTAGAAATTTATATGTATCTTTATGGCCAGACTGATATGAAATACAGATTGATATGAAACATACATTTATATTCAAATGACACTTTATAATGAAGTGTACACAATGAGTTAACAAAGAGTGAGAAGGGAAGAATTACTTCTCACTAAGGCAAAAGTTGTTTATTAGCTATCAAAGCAGAAAAAATGACGTCTGATCTAATAAAGACACATCAGTATTTCCAAGGATGTGGATTAATCTACTTCTTTATATTAAGAGACATGACAAGCTGTCTGTCACTTGCAGAAGGAAGACATAAAAAAAATTTTGAGGAAAGAGATTATATGTCTGGAAACTTGGAGGATTTCAAAGGAGAGATTGGCTATAAAAGCTAACATGCATCACTAAGACAGGGTGCTCTCTAATAAGCCAGATGAGGACCATGATAAGCAAAACCAGAAAACCCCTGACAATCAGCTTGTCTGGAAAACTTAACACAAATCACTTAAATATGAGAAAAAGAAAGAAAGAAGATAGCTGTTTCTCACTTAATATTAAAGCAAGCAGGTTAAGCACAGTTATTCTTCCTTTTCCCCCTCCTCTTTCTTTTATAAACTTCTGCAGCCATTTTGCCTCTTTTGCATGTTTTAAACAAAATAATTTATTCTGCATTTTACTTATCATGGTTTGAGTTAGATATATGGTAGAGTGAAATACAACTGGTAAGCGAGTAACAGTAAGGCATTCCTCACCCAAAAGTGAAACAATCTATTAAACTAGTTCCCTAAGATGTCCATGACAGAACACAGACTCCCAGGATATTATTCTGAGCATCCAAAGCACAATAGAGTGTGCCAATTTGCATCTACTTAACACAGATAGAGGAGTGGCAACTGGGGCTCGGGGAGGGTCGGTCAGGAGGGGGATTAGTGTTTCCTGTAATTACTGGGAATCAGGATTGTTTTCTGTACTGGGGAACCTGACTGGACCCTGTGAATGTCCTGTAAGTCTTCTTTGGCTGTCCTTTATGATTGGCTATGAGAATTTTTCACTTCATTATTCTTCACCCTTGTGACTTTATTTAATGAGGTACTGATCAGCAGAGATCTAAGCACAAAATCTTGGATGATAACTTTTCTACCACTGATAAAAATGTCCACCTATCCCCACCTTATGTTTCTTACTCTTCAGTCATTTTCTAATCCTTACAAGAGGTCCATCCACCCCTCTTATGCATTTTGAGGTTTGTTGAAATGCAAATATATTACATGCATCGATTGCCCCCACACTCACTAATTCCTTCTGATACACCTGTGTAATATATCTTACTTCCAAGTAACCTATTCCACAGTGTGGAACCTTTTTCCATGTATTTATTCATCCTGCTCTTTATTATAGTTTTTAACAAGCTGCCTGATATTGAAATCTGGTCTATAATCCTAAATTAATTCTCCAAGCAGTTTTCAACTTTGAAATCCTATTTTTCTCTCTCTACTTCTTGAATCAAGTTTGATATAAGCAGTAGATTATACCCCAATTAAAAATTTATCAGCTTAGAGTGCTATTCTCATTCATGTTCTAAAGCATCACCAAAAGATGATCAGTCAAAAATCTGAATTCACAAAAATATCAACCTGCATTATGAAAGCCTAGCAGGTTCTATCTTTCATTACAGAAGGATATAGAGGTTTCTGTACCATGAGTCATTCTTTTTCTTGCTGTAATAGGAGTGTGTCCTGTGAGTGGACATAGGTCTCTAATTTCTGCACCTTTTTATTTCCATCCTGAGGTGAGGCAGTGGGGTGGTTGTTTAGGGAATTCAGAGAAGGGGTCAACTGTGCTCCAAGCCTGAACACTCAAGAATATTTTTATTTCACCATGTCTCAGTCTTCCTACACAGCAGAGAAGACTTTGATTTTTTTTTTTTATTTTATTTTATTTAATCAGAGTGACAATTGCCAAAAAATAATGTGGTTTGGAGATGAGTATATAAGGGTGAGTAACCTTTTCTAAAATGGATGAATCAGAATTTGGAGGTCTAGATCTCTTTAGAGAGAGCTTCATTCTCTTCAAGAAGTCCTCAACTGGCTTTGTCTGGTCTCTGAACTTCTGACTGAAGGGAGATGAATGGAGTTCTACTCACACAGTGCTGACGGACCACTTTTTCACTTTAACGTATCTAAAATATGCAGCAAGAGCGTTCTCTTCTGGCCATATATCTTCCCTTAACACCTAAAAAATCATTTAAAGCCAGATGAGGTGAACTGTAGGTTGCATAGATGTCTCTCTATTGACTCATAGGGGGGAAAAAAAAATATCTTAACATATTCATGAAGATTTGATGACATTTTTACAAAATTAATTCAAACAATAATCCTTTCACTGATTGTTAACCATGGATAGTGGCATAAACTGAAAGAGATTTTAGAATTAGTATAAAAAGAACATTTGTATATCAGCTCCTTGCCAGGTAAATGGGGAGAAGTAAAATGGCACGACGAATTGGCAGAGAAACATCCAGATTAACTGTGAAAATTAAAGCTTTGTAGAACAGTGCTTAGAAGAGAAGTTATTTTCTCTTTTTTTTTATGAAAAATGTTAATGAATTTCTAAGCATTTGAGTAAAATACAAATATAATTATTAAATACACAAAGCAACCCCTCAGATTAAAAGAGTTTTAGCAGCCAGCTGAGACGGCTGTAAACAGAGGCATTATAACCAGTGATGTACTGAAGAAAAAAGTATTTAGCTTCCACCTTTAAGAAGGATATATAATGGCATACAAAACTGATTGATGTGGTGCATGGGAAGCAGCATATCCTTCTAAGCAGAAGGATTTTTAAGCATGTTCATCTGTTCTTTTATAACACAATCCATCCAGGGCCATTGTGATACTCAATCCTATATAAATTCTTACTGTAAGGCCTTGTATAATTCTCTGGAAATCCAAAATTATCTAAATAAATTATTCTAGCTGATCTTGCTGTCATTTCAAACTTCAAGGTGCAATTACTGTACAGGTGGGTTTTTTTTCTTATGTGAAATAACTAAAATAGAACAGATAGGAAACAATACAGATATGAGATAGGATTCACTGCTCCAATGTCAGTATGTAAAGATACTAACTGGATCCAAGCTGGTAACATATGGTCAAGGAGAGAAACATGAATTATCAGGGAGAAATTCTCTTGGCTGAGGTGGGTATCTGACAAAGGCTAGCTCAATCTCACTTTGTGGTATCCATTTCTCTCCAACAATTATATTGCTAGGCTAAGGAAATTACCTGCATCTAGCTTTTAGATATCTGAATTTAGGTGAGATGAAGCATGTCTTTATTGACTGTTACACAAAGACATTGTAGTTAAATGAGGCGATCAGATGAAAGTGGGTCAATGGGGACAGAGAAAACAAGAGTCTCTAATTCTTTCTAAGGTCATTTTACAAATAAAAGCAACCAACCCCCTCC
>VXBL01001362.1:31749-68913 GCA_013400195.1 Aramus guarauna
AAAAAAACCCACACAAAAAAACCCAAACTAAACCCCAATGACTACACTCCTGTCTTGAGACCCTGTTAGCATCTACACATTTTGCACTCAAACAATTCCTGATCTGCTTTGGTTTTGCTGATGTTGCACTACTACAAAGGTGTGCTGCCCTTCCTTTTTCCCCATCAGCAGGTGAACTGTAACTCTCTTCATGCAGAGATTATGTATTGAGCGTATTGTACTGAGTATGTGCTGTTAATATGGGCCCAATGACTCTGCTTCCAGGTCACAAATAGGGAAGTAACAGTGCTTGCCTAAGGCAAAACATCATCACTGCTTTCCTTCTTGAGGGAGAAAGCTACTTATCATTGCGTCCTCAGAACAAATTTCTGTAATATGGGGAATATTACAAAGCCATTTCTTTATAAAATAACTTTCCTATCTCTTCTCATGTAATTGCATACTTCCCCTCTCTAAAGAAGAAATTGTGTCTAAATAGATTCTACTGGTTTAACCACTGATCTTCATTTCATCCAACACTGTGCAAATCTCATTATTCTTCCAGATGCAAAGTTACCCTTTTCTTTTGATCCTTGTACTTTGTCTTTGGTCACTTATCTTCAGAACTTTGCACCCTCTATCCTCCCAGGTTCCCTCAATCTCTTACCATTACAGATACAAAGAGATGGAGACTACAGCTGGAGAGGGTATAGGAACACTAATTTATACTAAAAGTTCAGTACAACTGGTATTTAGACAAAGAATTTGCCTGCAGCCAGTAGGAGAATGAGGTAGATTAAATTGGTTTGATGTTGTAAAGAAGTGAGTGACATGTTTATATTTTAATTAAGTGAGACTAGCAACTAGGAGAGGACAGGACTGCTAGAGCAGGGAGGAGAGAAAAAGAAAGGAAATAAACCAGCAGCTTGCAGGAAAATACGAATAATATTACTTTATAGATTCTGTATTGTAAAGCAGGGGATTATAACAGGATGAATATGAGAATTTGAAGCTAACAGGAAACATAAGCAGGACTTCAGTTATAATATGTTTGAAATGACCCTTTTATCCTAGAGTCTGCAACAGAGAATAATCTATCAATCCACAAAGCTAATTTTAAAAGGACATTCTGGGTATTACTGTTATTTAATGTACCTTGCTTAATATCCTAGTTTTTCATCAGAAGTGATATATCATGGGTCAGATTCCATTTCACTGCACATGCTGAGTAGTCATTCCTTAGTCATTCAGTAGTCACACAAGGAGACAACTTAGTAAGTAAGATACTACTCAGTAAAACTCAGACCTGACTAAAAGTTTTTGTCTGTCCATCTTGTCAAGGTGTTAAATGTAATACAGGAAAATATGAATTATGCCTTCAGACCTGCAGTTCTCTATTTGGCTGTTTTATGCAAAGAGGCACAGGTATACTTTGATGTTAAGTTATGGAGATCATGGACCAGATTATTTCTATCCAAATTTAGACTTGTACAGGAGATCATTAAGAAAAAACCTAACCAACCAGAACTTCTACGTTACTCATGGAGGCATGAAGCTTCCAAAAGGGACTGAATCAGACCAAGTGTAACTGGACCTCTCCATTGTTTCATTGTCATAGTACAAGTTCCCAACTATGCAAAATGATGTCTGTTGAATGTCCACAAAGGTACATTCTTTCTTTTCAGTATATTAATGTTATGTGTTGGTTTTAATATAAGCTTTTCTCAAGTATCTTTGATATTTTTACTATCATCAGCTAATGCTAAACTTTATCCATTAAGCATCCATAACATTAATGCTGAAATATTCTAGTTGTCTAACTAGTTTGTTATAAGAAGATACACTGCATTTAATTGATGTTATCAGAATAATATCCACCTAGAAAGTATGAAAGAAAAAATTACCTTCCAGAGGTGCTTATCACTATCACTACCTGAAAAATAAACTTAGATGACCCAATGCTGAAGTTTCTGTGTGGGTTGATTCTTGCATTATGAGGGTTTTGAAGCGTCTGACTTTGACAATCATAGAGAAGATGCAACTGTATACAGAATTTAATAGTATCTGACAGATTTGTCAATGCACTTTCCTATGACACAGAAGCATTAGAACTTATGTCGTGGAATGCACTTTTTTCAAGAATGACCAACTTCTACTCTTCATTTCATCCATTATCATCACTCTCAATAGAAAGACAAATTTGTTGATCAACACTCTGACCAAAGAGGTACTGAAAGGGCCGACCTTGCACTTCAACTGATCCAGCTTTTGTCACTCCTTCCTCTTTTATAAAATGTATTTACATTCTGTAATACTTATTGCAAGTCATACATCCAAATGATTTTTTGTGGTTGGAATATTAAATTCAGACATTCCCCATTAGTCAGAAGATGTGTTAAATTTGAATCAAGTTAAAGTGAAATTATCATCATGTTTTCGATGTAAGCACCACTAGCTAGACTGTAAACATCACAAACTTTTCTTTGTACCTTTATTGTATATGCTAGGTGCAGAGACAGAAGGTAATCTTTATTTTGCAATTCTCAGATGTGTCAGGGACTTTTTGTATGAATACTTTCTGCAGCTAGAATAAGCATTCTTATTAACAAGTTTATGAGTCTTTCTTTTTCAAATAATATTAGTGTCTGTCTGGAGGTAGAAGGAATGGCAAATATGCAGGTGCAACTATATATCCTGCCCTACTACTATGCGTTTGAAGAATTCTCAGCTAGCAAATCAACATAGATTAAGCTATATCCTCACAAAGTATATTTATGAAGAAGATTTGACCTTGACACATTGATTCCAGAGTTTCCTAGGGCAGTGAAACATAATACTCTTTTAATGGCCTTACATAAAAACATATGGTGGAGGTTCATATGTTTAAAAGAATTTGTGACAACAGACTAATGGTGGCAATGTTTTTTAGGCTAACATTGGTTATTTCCTCAGCTGGTGTATTTTTATCCTTGTAATCGCTACAGTCACGCATTGTGTCTGTGTGCCTGGCTTGTCCTCACAAGAAGATTTCTGTAGAAATCAGACAGTGTGAAGTGCTAATAGTTATCCAATTGACTAGACTTGTTTGAAACTGACTTTTGAAGTAATATTGGAATCCAAAGTTCTTCCACCTCTGTAAGGTAGCATTAGTGTTTTCTGAGTCACAAGTATGTGATTATCTGAATATTTCTCAGTTAATTTGTAAGCTCTTTGTGGCAGAATCATCCTCTTTTTTTGTGCACATCCTCACAAACAAGCAAATCATCATAGCCATTTGTTATGGCGGGGTTTTTTTCCCCACACTCTTTTCTAATTACAAAGTGATGGCAATTGGTTTTGACGTGGTGAAACATTAGTTCAAGCAGGAGCAATAGCAAAGATGTTAAAAGTATTCTTTTGTATGCTCAAATGGGGGTAAGGTATAATGTTTTACTACTCTGTAGGGAGTTATAACAAGCATTTTAAATGTAAAGATGCAGTGAGCAGTTTAACAAATATCTGAACTCTGGAGAACAATAAAGTGTTGTAAACTCACTTGAATAAGTTCACAACCTAAAGGGAAATAGAAAAAGTGAGAAAAAATGTTGAGACATCACTCCAATTACTACAATACCTAAATGCTCACAGATGCTACTTGTGTTTTGGAAGTCAGTTCACCTTACCCATGTCGCCTAATATACTCTTTAGCCCTTTTCTTTTAGCATCAAATAAATGCAGACAAATGTTTTCAAACACTTGCACAATTTGAAATGTAATTTGATACATTATGTTATAACCCTGTGGGAGAATTCAGTGATAGAAAAGTTCTACCACAGTGCTTAATCTGGCCTTTTTTCCCCTTTTGATCAATGTGCTTCCATCTGCATTCACATATAGGACAGGAAATAATCATGTTGCACAGGTCCACAGACAATTTGTTAAAAGCTAAACAACTAATTGTTGTGGGTTAACTCCAGTAGGCAACTAAACACCACAGTCTGCCTTTCCTGAATTGTGGAGACCAGAACTGGACACAGTACTCCAGCTGTGGCCTGAGAAGTGCTGAGTAGAGCGGGATTGTCACACCTCTCTCTCTGCTAGTAATGTCCCTGTGGGTGCAGCCCAGGATCTAATTTGCCTTCATTGCTGCAGAAGCACACTGCTGACACGTTCAGTTTGTTGCCCACAAGGATCCGCAGGTCCCTTTCAGCAAGGCTGCTCCCCAGCTACGCAAATCCCAGTCTGCACTGGGCTCTTTAGTTATGTTGTTCCAGGTGCAGCATCTTGCACTTGTCTTTGCTGAAATTCATACAGTTCTTGCTTGCCCACTCTTCCAGGTCTGTCTGGAAGATGGATCTCCCTTCTTGACATGTCCATATCACTGATATTGCATCAGTTTAATGTCATCAGAAAACTTGGTGAGGGTGCTTTCAATCCCATTGTGCAGATCATTTATGAAAATGTTGAACAGCACAGGACCCAGTATCGATCCCTGGGGGACCTCACTTGTGACAGCCTGCCAGCCTGCTCTCCCCATGTGAACAGAAAATGTTATTTTGTTGTACAAGGCGATCAGATTAGTCAGGCATGATTTACCTTTGGTAAATCTGTGCTGGTTTTTCCTAATCACCTGCTTCATTTGGCTTGTAATAGTTTCTAGGAGGTCTCATTCCATTGCTCTCCCAGGGATCAAAGTAAGACTAATAGGTCTGTAGCTTTCTGCATCCTCTTTTGGGTCCTTATTGTAGATGTATATTACATTTACCCTCTTCCAGACATCAAGAATATCCCCTGATCTCCACAACTTTTCAGAGATTAGAAACATTGACAGTGGCCTTGCAGCAATGTCAGTTACTTTTCTTAATACCTTGGGGTGGATTTCCCCTGGGCTAATAAATTTATGTGGGTTCAGCCTTTGCAAGAGGCTGCAGACCAGCTATTCCGGCACTACTGCTGGGTCAGCACATAAATCGTAGCTAGTTGATCCTGTGATTTGGAGTCCAGCTACTGCAGTAAAGGCAGAGGCAAAAAAGATATTGAGAACGTCTGCCTTGTCAAAGTTAGTAGTAGCTACTTTCCTTGCCCTGTTCAGCAATGGGACTATGCCTTTTCTATGTTTCTTTTTAGTGCTCAAGTATCTGAAGAACCCTTTCTTGTTGTTCTTGACATGTCAGGACAATTTCAGTTCTAGCTGAGCCTTAACCTTCCTGACTGCATCTCTGCATGCACTAGTAAGGTTCTTGTAGTCCTCGATGGGACTACAGAAGGACTACTGATTCTTAATACTTAACTATGAAGGCAAAGAATCACCTAGTCAGAAGTTGGTGCAGAGTCTGTAGCCAGCCTATTATCTCATGTGTGCAGATGACTGGTTAAGTTCCTGAATCACTCATGGAATTAACTTAAAAGTACTGAATGAGTGTACAGGCACAGCCTTGATATCCATCTATATCACAATCACAACTAAAGAACAAACTTGATTTTCATACTTATAACTTAAATCCACATGCTCTTTTCACACTTGTGTTATCCAAATTGTTTACAAGATAAAAATGGTTTTCATAGAAGTGTAGACTCATACAGGTTAGAAGGGACCTCTGGAGACTGTCCAGTCCAACCTTCTATTCAGAGCAGGTCCAGCTAGAGCTGGATGCTGAAGGCCTTGTTCAATTCTGTTTTAACTGTCTCTAAGGATGGAGAGCCTAAAAACTTTTTGGCTAAACAATATTTAACTTCCTTTATTATGAATATTTTTTACCAATGTCTAATCAGTATTCCCTGTGCTGCAAAATTTGTTCATTGCCTCTTTTCATTTTCACTTTGTACTTTGAGAAGAGCCTGGCTTGTATTCTCTGTACCTCCTACTATGTAGTAAAATGCAGCAATAAGATCATTCACATAAGATTTCTTCTTAAAATAGAGCAAACCCCCAAACTTTCTTGGTGACCTTCCATGGGACTCATTCCAATATGTCAAAGTATTTCTTGTACTGAGAAACCCAAAACTGGACACAGTACTCCAGATGCAATTGCACAAGAGCCAGAGTGACAGGAATAATCACTGCCCTTCCTCTGCTGGCTACAGTGTTTGCTGTCTGCCAACACTCCACACTGATTTTCTACGAAGCTGCTTTCTATCCAGTCAACTCCCAACGGGTAGCCGGATTATACATCTCTGAGTACAGGACTTGGCATTTGCCTTTGTTGAAATTTCTGATACCTGCCAGCCCATTTCTCCAGCCTATATAGCTCTGTCAACAAATAGTAGCCCTGCCCTCCAATGGTAAAATCTACAGACTTATTAACATCCCATCCCATTGTCCAGGCCACTAACAAACATGTCAAGTATCATCATACATCATATCAGTCCCTGAGGGATGCCACTCATCATGACCAGACACCAGCTGGACTTTGGTTTCCCTATCTCTACATTTTGATCCCAGAAGTCCCACCAGTTTTCTACCCAGTTATTCAGTCAATATTTTATCAATATGGCTGTAAGGATACTATGGGAGAATATGTGAAATGCCTTGCTAAAAGCAAGATAAAAAGCATCCACAGGTCTCTCCATGTTCACAAAGTCACCTATATCATTGCAGAAAGCTGTTCATTCATCATGCTTGTTCTGCCCCTTGAAAAGCCACAAATCCACAAAGTCACAAAGAAGTCTTCTGTTGACTTAGAACTCATTTTTCAGTGTTCTCCAAAATGATAGGCAAAATTTGATTAAAAGAAAATACTAATTTCCTTTGGTTTGCAGGCATTTTGTTTTAGTTAATTGCCTTTTTTATGCATAAGCTCCTACTATGATATTGGCAATTATGTCATTAAAAAGATGTAAGTAAATTATAATATGTGAACTATTTATTTAAAGCTCCTAATTGAAAAATATTAACATTATTCTACTAATTATAAAACATGTGATCAGTCCTGTAAAATGGATTAGTAATATGCCAAGAAAGATTCATGAGTTTCAATATCTTACAGTACTGAAACAGATGTGACATTACTATATTCAGCAAATTTAGTTAAATAGTTGTTACCATCTTGGAAACAGTTAAACCATAATTGTGTTATCACATTTTAATGAATAAAACAACTTTATTTTTTCTGTCTCTGTGTGCACAATAGCATATTCTCATCTTTTTGTTAAGTAGTTTCTCAATAGTATAAATCTAGTTTTGGAAGCCTGGACTGTTATTTGCCCAATAGGATTAAAATTCAAAAGCTTCCACTATACATCTGCATTAAGACAAGAAGGGTTTTGTAAATAAGCATCTTGCTAAAATTTTGTGTAATCTTGCAGAACTCGATCTCTTATAATTTACATTGTCTAGTGTAAGAGAAAAATGTGCAGATTTGTCTTGGAAACATAGCCAACCAGCCAGCTGACATAGTTAGTGAATAGTGATGTCTGAGCTGAATTCATAGATCTTTAAAATTTGGCTTCTGAAAATTATTAAAAGCAGCTGTAACCCTGAAGGTCTAATTTTCTAGTGGAAACAGAAGCCCTTCACTAGATAAAAGTAACTGGAAAAATATTTTGGGCTAGGACAGAGAATCCTCTTTCTAAAAAAATGATAAGCCAGTGTCCTTCAGCTTAACTAATATGCTGCAAAAGCTGAAGATTAAGAAAATCTGAATGAGCAAGACACAAATCAGCACAACTATTTTGACACAAACTGAAATAGATAGATGCTGACATTTCCTTGACAATTATCTTGTCTTTAAACATGTAATGGCTTGGTTTGATTTGCAATAAAGAGCACTTTTTCTGTTACCCAGTTAACTTCTAAATGGTAGAAAATTTTAACCAATGGCCTTCTTTGTTAATTTCCCATAATTTGTTTGAGTATCTGCAGCAGTGTTGTCTGATAACAACAATAATGTCACAGGCCACTATAAGAGTTTTTCTCATATATATTTTATACAGCATACATTAAAAATTCTAAATATCAGTTTGAAACTAATTGTTTGAAACTCTGAAGATACATTCACCAACTAATGTTTTTATTCTCCATTAGATTTGTTTGCTTAAGTATTTGTCCAGTTTTTCCAGTTCATAAATCACATCCAATGTACAAAATTTCTGTATTATATGAGATCTCTTAAAACTTATAATATTTTTCTTGATTGAAAAATTTTGCCACTTCCTGAAAATTAGATTTTGGTAACAAATCACTGTAGTGTGCAAAAGCTTAGCACATTTACTGTAGAGTTGTAGAATTTCTTTCACAGTAGATAAATTTACTGTTACTGTTCTTTCCCTCCTTCAAAGAATGAAAATTATATTCCTTTGCAGCCATACAGAATTCCATATCTTTATATACAGGACACCTGTTCTTTGATTTAGAAGTTGATTTTCATCTCATAGCTACTTCTTATTTAATATACTGCACTTTACAGAGCTCTTTAAAAATGCATTTCCAATCCATGTTATACATTTTCCAATGAAATTATTTTTCACCTACCAGCTATGTGAATTCATAAAAGAGAGAGGGTTTCCTAATGTTATAAATACATAAATACTTGTACATGATTTAGCTGTTCAGATTGCTTGAAAGGAACAGTCAAAAGCTATTGTTTACTGGGCAAAGCTTGAATAGATTAAAGTACATCGTGTTTCATTGAGGAAGCAGATGTGCTTGCAAACATATTTACACTAAAGATGGAACCAGGTTTTGAGAATTTTTGTATACACTTGAACTTTATGAGCTTGAGATTTCCTAAAGGAATTGAACTACAGAGGCCTGAAATATTTTAACAACATTTTCTTTTTAAATTTGAAGTGGTTGTCACTGAACACTGGAAGGGTAGGAGAGCAAGGCCAAAAAAAAAGGAAAACTTGTACACAGAATAAATTTCTGTTCTTATATATTTGTTCATAATAATGCTATAGGTTTGTATGGAGTAACTGTTTATGAGGTGGATACTGGTAAGCTCTTTTAAATATTTCCTCCCCTTTCAGAACAATTTTTCCTAATATTTCTGCCTCCAAATTTTGTATACATAGTTAAAAGAGAAAATATGCACACTCAGTCTGTATAAATGCATACATAGACACACACTCACTTGGAAATAGGTAGAAATATATATACACACGCATGTGTGCGCAGAGAGATAATCATGGAGAGTCAGACAAAATTATATTGAATTATAAGTGGGATTAGTAAAACCACCTATTGTCAGACTTACTCAGCTTTCTGCAATATGATCTGAAAACAATGCACAGCTTTTACCACAAGAAAAATTTTAATGCTCAAGGTAGATTTTTACAAAATGTCAGGGATTTTTTTTTTTCTTTTGATCATGAAACTGGACTTTTCAAAGAATGTCAGGAAAATACACAATTTTTATACTATAAAAACCCTCAAAATTGAGATTTTTACTCTAAACATTTTCTACCCAGTTTGGAGCAAGAACTTTAAAGTGAAAGGATAGTTTTGTTATTAGGGATGTTGTGCCTTTTTTTTATTCCATGAAAATATTCTCCAAGATGATTAAGCATTAAAAAATCACTATATATTACATGACCATCCCAACCAGAAGTCCAGTTTGGAAAAGTAAGGTAGACTTCCTTGATCTTTCTTTGTTTACTGGAAGGCAAAAAAAAATCTAAAAAAATCTGATCACTATTTATTGCTCATCATTCTACAGATCCAACTGTCCGTGACTTCAAAATATCCATATTGTTAAAAAAAAGGCATAAAACATACATTATCTTGTTAGCACCAGAAGGAACGATAACAGTAGACTCTGAAGAAAGGGAAGGGAAGGGAAGGGAAGGGAAGGGAAGGGAAGGNTGCTCCAGTCCTTTAATCATCTTCTTGGCTCTGTGCTGTACTTGCTCCAGCAAGTCCATATGGTTCTTTTACGGGGGAGCCCAGAACTAGACACAGNTCTTGTCCTTGATCATCATGTTGGTGGCCACTACTGAGGTAAGTCTAGTTCCCTTTTCTTCATTCTCTCCCATCATGTATTTATAGACAATATATTTATATTTAATTTATAGTATTTATATTTATATTATTTATACTTATATTTATTTATATTTACAAGACCCCTTCACTCTCCCTGAGCCTTCTGTTCCCAGGCTGATGAGTCCCAGGTCTCTCAGCATTTCCTTGTACAAAAGGTGCTCCAGTCCTTTAATCATCTTCTTGGCTCTGTGCTGTACTTGCTCCAGCAAGTCCATATGGTTCTTTTACGGGGGAGCCCAGAACTAGACACAGCACTCCAGATGTGGCCAGTGTAGAGACAGTTCAGAAAGGCACCCAAACATGCTGATTCCCCAGGACAGAGTTGAAAGATTTCCCCATAAGGTTTCACATAAACCTTTGGTTCATTTCTGTCAACCCATGCAGACATCCTGGATACCTTAGCATGTAGAATCATAGAATCGTTTAGGTTGGAAAAGACCCTTAAGATCATCATGTCCAACTGTTAACCTAACACTGCCAAGTCCATCACTAAACTATGTCCCTAAGCACCACATCTACATGTCTTTTAAATACCTCCAGGGATGATGCCCACTTCCTTGGGCAGCCTGTTTCAGTGCTTGATAACTCTTTCAGTGAAGAATTTTGTCTCCAAGACCCCTTATTTCTTAATCTCCCTCTATGTTTAGATTAGAAGTCACCCTCACATAATCTAGAGCCCTTATATTCTTATATTCTTATGAGATATCTACATGGAGCTTACAGGAGACCTGTACCATTATGGACAGAAGCTAAAGACCTGGTAAAATTTTCTAGAGTACCAAAAATGGCACTAAATTCGTAAGTGTGAGCAAATGAATTTTGCCCATGGGGATTATATCCCAGAAGATAATTAATCTCACTTACTTTAGTCTCCTGCTCTGAATACTGTCCTGGCAAAGCATGGAATTTCAATTACTATATATGTCCTCCACTGACCACTGGGAGACATGAAGTTTTTTAGGCAGCTCTAACTAGATGACACAGAGAGTGTGAATCCATCCTCAATAAATGGAATGCATTCTTTGGGCCAGCAACTATGTCATGCTAGAGCTCCACTGTAACACATTGGTGTTCAGAACAATTCTTCAGTAGCAAATGCAGAGTTTCTCCTAGTTCTGTGTGTGGAAAATATGGTCAGAGCAGTGATATTGTGGGCTGATTTCTAAGTAACTGTTACCAAACATACAGGAGAAATATTCTGGAGGTATTAGTCCCACCCTCATTCCTGTCTGTTTTGGTGATTTTGAAAGATATACAGCTAAGTTAAAACTCTTTTTATCTACCATAATTTGTCTCCCTCAATAATCAACAGCATCAAATAATCTCAGAAAATTTGAAATAATACATCTTTTGTATTAAATAACCAATGGTTTAGATCAGTCACACCAGTTCTCAGTCTTGCTACAACTGGGATAGTAGTCAGGTGTCTAATTTATATCAAGTTGCATATTATTTGGTATCTAGAGTTGTATGATAATCAATAGCCATGGCTACTGCAACATTTTATCATCTGGATTTTTCTGTTTATATATTTTGTTTCTTCTTGCTATATTAATTTACTCTATGATAATATGTGGTTTGTTGAGATGATAGTGTTACTGATGCTTTGTTGCAAACCATAATAATCTATAAAGAGATATAAGCAGACAAGTGAGACTTGGCCCAAGCCAGAAAATCTAGAGGGCAAAATAAGTATTATATAGGAAGGATGAATTCTTTGATATTGCCATACATATACACATGCTGGAGTTCTGTACCTGAAAGAATACACTCCAAAGAAAATTGAAATTACACTAACAACATAGCTTTAAGGTAAGCCAAGAGTTATTTGGGAAAAAAGGTGGCCATAAAAATATTGATTGATTTTCTAAGCATATTTTGATATGGATCCTCTTCAGTCTGCCCTATATTCAGTTATAGAACTTTGGAAAGTTGGGAAGGTACATGAAAAAATGCAATGCCATTGAAACCAAACATAAGCAGATTTAGAACACTGATCACTGGGGTCTCATCTATGGAATTGATCGAGTCACTAATTGTAGTATCATTAAATGTAGGATGTGCTTCTAGAAGTACTAAAAATCCCTCCATGCTGGTTGTTGAAGGGACTTAGAAGTCTAACAGTCATGCTTGGCAATGCAACCTAAACATAAATTGAAGGACAAAAAGCAAGGTATCATTTTGAAAGGGTGAAATGCAACCTTCTATTAGATACAATGCACTAGCAGGCACATTTGTGAGAGTTTTGTGGTGGTCTTGAGATGTAGGCTAAAAAAACATTTAAGTAATGTATTAATGTATACATTTAAGTAATGTATTAAGTATGTAGGCAAAATATTAAAGGAAGATTACTTAACTTCTATTTAAGGTCATTCAAAGTATATGTTGAGATATTCAAATGCTTCAAAGACTTCTTTGAACCCAGACCTTTGATTATGCTGAAACCAGTTTTATGTTCAAAGTTATGTTAGAAAGTAGAAAATCTAATGAAGAAATTTGTTTCTTCATTTAGAATATTCTTCCCAGAGAGTCTGGGATTAAAGAAAAAATATGTGCTCTTTTGTCTCAGTTTCCACAAAAACAATACATGCAGCATGTGCTGCATTTGTAGGGTGTTTATATGTAATATATTATATTGTTCCCAAATAATGCCTTAACAATTGAAAAGAGTAAATGTTTTTCAAGTTCTTTGAGTTTCTGAATGTGTCTGAAGGCTGTTTGGGAAAATAATCCCTCCTTCTCATGCCATACAGCAATAAAATTCATTGGAGAAAAACACACATATTGATGTTCTAATGAAATGAGAATGCTGTGTGATCCACATGAGGAAGCAGTCTTGAAAAACCATTCTGAATTATCCTATGTAGCACTCATACAGTTGCACAGTCCATCATCAGACTTTATCTGGGAAAGACAGGAGCTGAAGATATTAAAATTTAAAAGGCACATTTGCAGAGAATATGTAATGAGTTCAAGAAAGATGATTGCAGTCAACTATTGTACAGAACATGTGTAATGAAAAAATCAGAACATATTTCAGGAACAGATAGAAAGAGTAAAATCTTTATTAATACTCATAAAATCTAAGTGTCAGAAAGCAGCACAGAAATCAATGAGATTAAGCAAAAGTCAAAAGGCAGATGTCAGGGATTTCAAATGCAGATACGTAGCATAAATGGAAGAATGTGCAGATTTTTAAAGCAAGCAGAGCAAGTGAAGCAAAAAGGTGTATAATGTGAATAGTTGGCAGTTCTAAGTTCACAAGGGTAGGGAGAACAGAACTAAATACTGTTCTTCCAACACATAAACTAAATAAGAACTTCTTGTATGGATTAACTTTGGGATAAGGGGTAGGGAGAACATGGAAGTAATTAATAAAAAGATATATTTAAATAGAAAAAAAAAGGTAAAAAAATTTCTAAAATGAGGAGCAAATTTCTACTGTAGACTGAATGTATTAAACTAGACCTTTAGTATGTCAATGTAGTTCCATTAACTACATTTGACTTAGGCTCTGATATGGAAACAATGTAGGTGGAGAAAAGCAGCAGCTCTTTCCCTACCAAGTGACCTGTACCTGACAGTACAGGTATTCAATGACAGCTCCCTTTGCCTCTCTTGTAACTTCATATATTGCTTATATCTAAGGATCTATTAAAAAAAAGCTGCATGTGTCTTGAAAATAATGTGGTAGCATTAAAAGGAAGATCATTTCCTTTGCATATGCAAAAAGATTTCGAGCACAACATTAAAAAAAATAAACTCAATAAAAAATGATCAGCATGGTAATGTCAGGTAAATCAAATTCTTCCTTGTCCAGAACTGGCAAGAAAAGACTAAATAACATCACCTTTAAGTTTCTTTATCTAATGTAAAGCATAGAGAAACTCAGAATGTTCCCCCTAAAGAACAAAGATTTGACAAATGGCAGAATGTTCATATATGTAAATATAAACTTATTATAAAGAATAATATATTTAAAAAGAAATCAGCAAATTCATGAAAAGAATAAATAAAATGTTACAAAGAAATATCAGTGAATAATACTGCTTTTGACCAGGAAAATATCCCGAGGGGTCTGCCTAGTCATAAATACTTCAGCTACTTTCATTTTTTCATGATACTTGATATGGCAGAATGAGTACATTGTCTGCATGTTGTTCAATAGTAACAACATAGGCAATCCACAATATTCATCCAGAGGACCTGGCAGACCACATACATAAGGGTAGATTTTGAGGCCTACAAGAAAGATGATGAGGGACTGTTTATCAGGGAGTGTAGTGACAGGACAAGGGGTAATGGGTTTAAGCTGAAGGAGGGTAGATTTAGATTAGATATTAGGAAGAAATTCTTCACTATGAGAGTGGTGAGGCACTGGAACAGGTTGCCCAGAGAATTTGTGGATGCCCCATCCCTGGAAGTGTTCAAGGCCAGGTTGGATGAGGCTTTGGGCAACCTGGTCTAGTGGAGGGTGTCCCTCCCATGGCAGGGGATTGGAACTAGATGGTCTTTGAGGTCCCATCCAACCCATACCATTCTAGGATTCTATGATTCTCTGATTTTAAATATGCACAGGCAAGCTGGGCCCTCCATTTTACTATGGATATTGTGCTAAGGATAGACTGGGTCAGACTCTGTTCCAAATGAAATCAAAGGATGGAAGTCCCTAGTGTTTAGTAGACATGAGATCAGGTTTGCTGATGAGAAGAGTCACAAAGGTCAGCATATGAGTCTTTTCCATAGAAACTGTTGATAGAGAGGTGCCTTTTAGTACACTGCTGGAAAATGATGTTGCAGAAAATTCTCCAGTTCACAGCTTCATCACCAAAGATTGTTCTATGTCTATATTATATTGGAGATACGGTGACAAGGAATGAAGAACACGATCCCTTCTTTAAAAATACATATTTCCAAAAATATCAAGATAAATGGGTAAAGATGGCCTTCAGAAATGTTTAAAAAGATCACCGGAAGGTGAAGATCAGCTTTCATTTAATCCGTTATTATTATATTTGCCTCATTATAGGGACTGCTACTCATTAGATAGGTATAAATGATATCTACTGCAAGGAAGTGTAAGCAGTAAATTCACACTTGTAACTTACTTCAGGATCTAACATTGTAAGACCAAGTGATAAAGTAAAATGTCAAGTTTCACTAAGTCCAGAGTTGAAGAAGAGGGAAGTTAAAAAAGGTGTGCTCTGACCCAAATGGTACTTTGATTTTAACATATTCTGAGTTTCTCGTTTCTGTGGGAGGTGAGGTCCCTAATATCATAAGAAACTGAGATCTCAGGAAACAAGCTGAACATGTGGCTTGACTTGGTATGACTGAAACACAATTCATATAGCCATTCTTAGAGAATAAAAGGCTCATTTCCAAAATCTTGGTCCATGGAGATAACCTTTAATAGAATGGAATTCTATTAGCTCTGAAACATCTTCTCACTTTAGTAACAGTCTCTCATCAGCTTTCTCTCAGAGATTAAAATCAATGGAAAAAGCTCAGGCTTTCGTGCACAGCCTATAGGGGTAAAGGTTTCAGGCCTTCTCTACTTTTTTGTTGTTGTCGTTCGTTTGTTTGTTTGTGAATTTAATTTGCAATTGGAAGATATATTCACTAATACGTTTTGGTTCTTTCATGCTTCTGCAGTGACACAAAGCAACTTTGAATCCATCTGCATTGACCAACAGCCATAAACTTAGTTTAAGTGGCAAATTGTGGCAGGCTTGCAGCTGCTTTTGTACTGCTGAAGGACAGTGAAAAACCCAACCCTGTGTTCCTAGTCATTGTGTCAGCCCCAGGACTTCTATAACAAAGGCTGAAGAGTATATGTTCAACTATACCACAGCCTATGAGATTGTGGTAAATGTCAGAAATAAGAGAATCTGGAGAAAAGAAAAAAAAAAAAAGTGTTTCTGTAAAGCATAACAAAATATTCTGTCCAGTTATTATGAAACATACACAGGCTTTCCTCCTACCTTTTCCAGTTTTATCAGCACAGCTAACTGATGAGTTTCTGTTTCTTCAGAAGAATGTTACCTAAGTGGTACAAAAATATGCTCCATGAAACTGGCAATGGAGTGGATTCTTATCTCAATGTCTTTGACAGGAAAATTCATCAAGAACTTTAGAAAATTTTTCTATGAAACAATGCTACTTCATCAATAAATGGAGAAGGTGCGGCTCAATAGCATTTTGTGAAGTACCTTTTTCATTATGATTCCTTAAACTAAGATAGCATTTATAATCATTACATTAATAATGATTTCTAGAAGTAGGCTTCTGAATAAATTATCTCTATTATAACATGTTGCAGAGAAAATGACTCTGAAACACTCAATAAATTATTTAGTGGCAACCTTTAACAATGTGGTTGAAGTGAAGACTTTTAAAGATCTTTCAATGAGGAAAATTTCCTTTGCAAGGAAATTGCTGCCTTTTGCAAAGATCCAGCCTTTGCTTATAGGTTTATGATGTGTATTGTGGGTGTTCACAACTAACATCTGCACACACTTAAAGCTGGAAAAAAGTGATCTACCCAGGATATAGCACGGCACCATGCCTCCACCAGCTGACACCAGATGCAATGCCACACTACTGCTGTATTAACAAGTTTTTGCCAACCTCAGATGCTGTCAAGTGGAACTAATATATGTCTGCTATATAGAGAAAATATGTACTTTTTGTTAGACAGATATGCTACTACAAATCCCTGCTACTTTTTTTTTTTTTTAAATTTAAAAGCATAGCCATTAATTAGTTTATTATTTAAAATACATTAAAAACTCGGGCCTTATAAGAATTTTGGCATCTGTGTCAGTCTTTATTTCGTTCCAAATGGTCATAGAAATGGAATAAACCAGATGTTTAGACTTTCTGTCATTAAAATTCATTGAAATTTTTTGCATAAACTATATTTGAGGAAATTAGCTTGTAATTTAGCTTCTCTCTAATTGTTATGATTACGTAAACTATAGACAGGTCAGGCTAACAGCACATGTAACTCATGAGTGTGACTACTGTGACAACAGAGGCAGTAGCTAGTCACCCTTACCCTCTTTTAAAACTAATTTGCATGCAGTAATTCAATTTGCTTCAATGAATGACTGCTATTAATGTGCCAAGAATTCTGATTTGTAGGTTTTTCATTCAACTGTTGCTGCTTTTTAAAGGTTCTGTAGCCAATTGCTTTTTTGGGCACTTGGGCATGAATAACACTTTACAGCACTGCTGCCTTGTCAATACTGCTTAAATTACTCAACATCAGGGAAGGAACTAAAACAGGAGCACAGGGGAAATCCTTTGATGCAAGAGACAATAAACCTCTCTGCAGAGGCATTAGAACTGTCTTTGTCCTCTCTTTAGGCTATAGACTACCCTAAAAGCCTGGAGAAATAATATGAGGACAATAAAAATGAAAAATCAGATGAATCCCACTTGAGACTACAAACAGTAAAAGTTGGTGGCTACTTTTTTTGCCAGTACCACAGGAATTAGTTAAGTGAGCAGTTCCAGGTTATAACAAGCTTGATTTCCTCTAAAGGTTATTAGGTTTGGCAAAACCATACCAGCTCCCCACTAAATTAATGATGAGCATTTCCATTCTAAACCAAATTTTCATTTTTTCTCTCTTGAATGATGTAGAGTAACACAGTATGTTAGATTAATCATGTTACATGATTTAATACCATTTTGTGGGGTTTTTTCACTAAATATGTATTTTATATATGGACTTAATATGCATTATATATAGCCATTTATATTATGCATGTGTGAATCCATATACAATATTTATATACCAGGTGAATTCAAGCTGCAATCAAAAAAATTGTTTATTTTTGTTGTCTTCAGTATATATATTTTCTTTGAGGAAATTTTCATGTTTAATTACATTTTGAAAACTTAGAGTTAATGAAATAGCTATCTGGGAGACTCAGATGAAAAGGCAGATGATTATATAGTTGTTACTGCTTGATAGTCCAGATGGTACTATTAATTATTATTAATCATCTATATAGTACTATGAACATAAGTGCCATTGTATGAAAGATAAATTCTCTGTGCTGTGGAGATCAGAATAACAAGCCATACAAAAGAAACAAAAACAAAGCATGGGACGCATGGGAAACTGTGGAGAGAGAATAGTGATGAGTAATATAGGGAAGATTGCCTAGAAAAACGAATTCTCCAAAAGGGTTTGAAGGAAGAGATGAAGGTATATGGTCTGTTCACAGGGCTGCCAGAGACCTCTTGGGTCAGCTCCCTGCAGACAAATCAAACATGAAATCACTTTCATAAGCTCTCCAAGCTTTATCTTTAAAGCATTTGAGGGTGAATTGCCCTCAGTACTTGTGCCTGGAAGACTGACCCAGAACTGTCCTCTGAGAGTTAGAACCTGTCTTCTCATTCCAGCTTCAACTTACTCATAGCCAGTTGATAGCCACCTGTTCCCATGCCAGCCTGATCTTTTATCTTAAAAAATAGTTCTCTCTCACATGCTTGCCCCCATGACATACTCATATACAGTAACAATATCTTCCCTCATGTTTCATTTTGCTGGATTAATCTCTTTTCCTGAGAGATATGCTCTTCGTTCCCCTGAAAAACCCTACATCCCTTCTCTGCTGCTGTTGTGATTTCAGTTCATCTTTCCTTAATATGTTGACCAAAATGGAACATGATATTAGAGTTGAAATCTCACCAGGGCCTTTAAAATGACAGAGAGGTTTCACCGTGTCAGCTCAGCTCCTGGGAGCACCTCTCCAGATGCACTATAGAATCACCACCGAATTTTCATGGTCATTTCTCAGTGATAGGAGATAGCCATTCTGTAACCTTGTCACCAGCTAGTACAACCAGTCATTTCCCAGAGGAAGCATCTCCTAGCAGAAATTCTTCTTGTTACTCCATACATTAGGATGCTTCAGCAAGTGGGCAAAATCAGCCTACAAGAGTGCTGCCAGATGCCAGTGATGCTATAGTCCCCAAAAAAAGCCCTAAGACCTGGCTGATTCCTTTACATACTGCACAGGACTGCAAGAAAGCGAATGATTCTGTTACTCACCCAAAAGCATAATCATCAAAGGGCAGTAGTAACTCAGAAGTAAATGGAAGAATCATCATATGCAAATTTCTGTTAGCACCATACCATACTGATCTGGTTTCTCTGACCTTTTAGTGTTGAGTTTTCCTTGTTTGCTAGAGTCCCAAGCACTGCTTTCACTGGTGTGAATCCTTCCTTTTCATCACAGGACTCTCTATTTCCTCTCTTCTTGCTTAAGGATAAGTTTATTTCCTCTGTTGGGTCTTCATCCCTTCTTTACAAAGTTGTTGCTCCTATTCCTTAAAGAAACAGGGTCTCATGTCCCTTTTCCAGTTCACTTCAGTAACCAGGTTCCCTCAGCATATCTAATTATCTCTGTTTAATATTGAATATTAGTTACTGAGTCTTTCATTTGATTTGTACTCAAATCCAAATCTCATTGTAGGTGCTTTTAGCAGTCACAGATTCATCACAGTAAAACTTCTATTGGATTTTTACACTGTTTCTTTCCACTGTTGGTTTCTCAGATTTTAAGTCTGTTACCTAAATCAGCTCTGCTGCCTCATTCAAGCGTAGCAATTAACTGCTTTCTGCACTCCCTCACACATCTAACTGCTTCTGTGCTACTCACAGCATGAGATCTCTAACAGTCTCTGTAAGCTGTGAACTACAGCCTCACTATCCTTACTAAACAGAGTCACGTCCTTGGATCTCACCCTTGCAATAGAAGACACAGGAGGAGACTGGACACAGAGAGCAAAGGAGCCTGTAAAGTTCACCGCAGCTCTATGTCCATACATCAAGTTGTCGATGACATTGTCACCTATAAGAAATAAAGACATGAAATAAGATTGGGAGGGGAAATTCTTTGTGGCTACAGAAGATGTATCTAAGAGAGCAGCTAGAGAAATGAAATTGGAAACAATTTGAGGATCCCACACAGAATATGGTTCTTTCACATGAAAGTAAAATTCAAATTGTCATAAGAAGTAAAATTATATGGAGTACGTCTGTTTATGACTATGAGTGATCTCTAGTTTACCACTTTATTCAGGTTGTCATTACCTACATATCTAAGAGTTACTTACATGTGCAAGTATGGAATCCCTCCATAAAAAAATTGTTAACTCTCTCATGAGTGCTTGATTTAGGTAGAACACTGCAGGAATTTGTTCCAACCAACCTCAGAGCTGTAAGCCACATTTACACTTATTTATACAGCTGCATCTCTGGTGCATCAGAGAATTCTCAAACATTAATGAAATAACTTTTTGCTACTTCACTGTAAAGGTTCTCAGGTCTCAGTTCAGTGCCTTAACCACAAAGCCTTTCATAAATCAAGTTGGATTATGAAGACCTATCTCAAGCCTTTGATTACAATTCAGCTAAACGGGTCATCTAAAAAGCATAAAAAATATAAGTAAATTTAAATGTTTGATTCTTTGCTTTCTTGCTTCAGTTAAGGTTAAAACTAGAAGCATCAAATTCCTGAATGAAACATTGTGATTTTATTCACCGTTTGATTAAATAAGTTTCTGACATGCTACCTACAGTGTTCAGTGTTTCCTATTAGAAACAAATTCGTGGTATATGCACATACTGTCACTGATTTTAAGGATTAGCCCTTGCCATTAGATTTATCTGTGACTTCCTCCACTGTGCCATCCAAGGGTTATAGCTATATCTTATATCTTTCAGAAAATTCTAATGGCTGCTTTCAGCCCTGTGCAGTAGGACGCACTAAATTTCTGCTTTACAAACAGAACAGTACCAAAAATTGTCTCTAAAAACCTGGCTTTTTGTGAAACTTATATGGAAGAGTATTTCTTTTCCTTACCAAGCATACATGTATATGTGTGTGTGTATATATATATATCTCAATACACCTACTTTCATATCTAGATCCTACTGCCACCACTCTCCACAAGAGTGGAGAAATTCGATTAGGCCTCCTTCTAAGGACCATTCAAGGGACACTGCTAGGGAACTTGCTCCCTGAAGAATGCCTTAGTCTATCAGTTCTTGATTATATTTAAAGGAAGAGATTTATTCTTCTAGGGGATTTGGGAAGAAGACAAGCTGATGGTTTAGGCCACCGTATACAGAAATTTGGCCTACTTTTCATTTATTTATTTTACCTTGTCATGGCTACTTCTTCAATAAGTAGCTTGTGTTTGACCCTTATTAAGACAAGCAGTGGCTAAAATACAACCACTTCTACAAAGATTATGCTTTCATTCGTTCATGAAGATCAGGCTTTGTTTGATTTTATATTCATGGTACTAAGACAAACGTAGAGATTATGTTGTCTCTGCTTCCTTCACAGAGTAAAATGTCAGGTATTAGGATGGATCACTGGCAGTAATACTTCTGTACCTAATATTAGCTGCTATGGAGAGTAATTCCAGGAAGTAGCAATACAACTGTGTAAAGCAAATCAACATACTCTTGGTTTTATGGCCCAGAAAGTAACAAACTTCTAAACTTTTTGTGTGTTTTAGCATTTGTGAAAATGTTAGTGAAAGTTTCCTGGGCAGTTTGCCATGGAAGAGAAATATCACAGATAGTACAGTTAAAATGTCACCAATAATGACCTAAGAACTTGGTACGCCTTGGCCCTTATGTTTTATGGCCTTCCTGGTCTAGCGGCTAGTGATCTGTGTTTTCCATAGAAAGCAGAGGAAATGTTGCCACTGTGAATAACATGACTGTGAATTAATGCCAGTAAAAACTTTATCACATTGTTGTGGTTTAACCCCAGCTGCAGCTAAGCACCACACAGCTGCTCGCTCACTCACCCTGGCAGGATGGGGGAAAGAATCAGAAGAGTAAAAGTAAGAAAATTTGTGGGTTGAGATAAAGACAGTTTAATAGGCAAAGCAAAAGCCTCACGCACAAGCAAAGCAAAACAAGGAATTCAATCACCACTTCCCATGGGCAGGCAGCTGTTCAGCCATCTCCAGGAAAGAAGGGCTCCATCACTTGTAACAGTTACTTAGGAAGACAAACGCCATCACTCTGAACATCCCCCTCTTTCTTCCTTCTTCCCACAGCCCCTTATATGCTGAGCATGATGTCATATGGTATGGAATATCCCTTTGGTCAGTTGAGGTCAGCTGTCCCAGCTGTGTCCCCTACGGACTTCTCATGCACCCCACACCTACTTCTTGGTGGGGTGGTGTGAGAAGCAGAAAAGGCCTTGGCTCTGAGTAAGCACTGCTCAAGAATAACTAAAACATCTCTGTATTATCAACACTGTTTTCAGCACAAATCCTGAACACAGCCCCGTACTAGCTACTATGAAGAAAATTATCTCAGCCAAAACCAGCATGTTCTCCATCCCTTATTCCATAACATTTACATCACGCTCAGGTACGATGTTATCCAATACAGCTTCATTACCCACAAGCACCCTTCCCATCCTTTGATATAATACACAGATATCATTCCCTTTAGTCTATGGACCATCCCTGTGAAATGTCTGTAAAATGTCCATAAATGTCGACAAATGTCCACAAAATGTCCATTAAGTTCATTTAGCCCATGAATTTGGGCTCCATCTGTTATGGTGGTCACTCAGGACCAGAGGAGTGGTGTGTTGTGTGGAGTTACTGGGCACCAAAGGCAGCTCAGATCGAGTCACTGCTGCACTTGCGCTACTTCTTGTAAGATTTGTCCTCTGTTGGTTCAGGTGGTTCCTGCTATACTAATTGCTATAACATTAGCTCCAATCATGGCTTACAACAATTTGAGAGTATTTCCATTACAATCTCCACCCCTGGTCCCTTTGGCCCAGACCACTGAGATTAACATTGCAATGAACTCCTCCCCTTGCCNAAGGAAGAGATTTATTCTTCTAGGGGATTTGGGAAGAAGACAAGCTGATGGTTTAGGCCACCGTATACAGAAATTTGGCCTACTTTTCATTTATTTATTTTACCTTGTCATGGCTACTTCTTCAATAAGTAGCTTGTGTTTGACCCTTATTAAGACAAGCAGTGGCTAAAATACAACCACTTCTACAAAGATTATGCTTTCATTCGTTCATGAAGATCAGGTTTTGTTTGATTTTATATTCATGGTACTAAGACAAACGTAGAGATTATGTTGTCTCTGCTTCCTTCACAGAGTAAAATGTCAGGTATTAGGATGGATCACTGGCAGTAATACTTCTGTACCTAATATTAGCTGCTATGCAGAGTAATTCCAGGAAGTAGCAATACAACTGTGTAAAGCAAATCAACATACTCTTGGTTTTATGGCCCAGAAAGTAACAAACTTCTAAACTTTTTGTGTGTTTTAGCATTTGTGAAAATGTTAGTGAAAGTTTCCTGGGCAGTTTGCCATGGAAGAGAAATATCACAGATAGTACAGTTAAAATGTCACCAATAATGACCTAAGAACTTGGTACGCCTTGGCCCTTATGTTTTATGGCCTTCCTGGTCTAGCGGCTAGTGATCTGTGTTTTCCATAGAAAGCAGAGGAAATGTTGCCACTGTGAATAACATGACTGTGAATTAATGCCAGTAAAAACTTTATCACATTGTTGTGGTTTAACCCCAGCTGCAGCTAAGCACCACACAGCTGCTCGCTCACTCACCCTGGCAGGATGGGGGAAAGAATCAGAAGAGTAAAAGTAAGAAAATTTGTGGGTTGAGATAAAGACAGTTTAATAGGCAAAGCAAAAGCCTCACGCACAAGCAAAGCAAAACAAGGAATTCAATCACCACTTCCCATGGGCAGGCAGCTGTTCAGCCATCTCCAGGAAAGAAGGGCTCCATCACTTGTAACAGTTACTTAGGAAGACAAACGCCATCACTCTGAACATCCCCCTCTTTCTTCCTTCTTCCCACAGCCCCTTATATGCTGAGCATGATGTCATATGGTATGGAATATCCCTTTGGTCAGTTGAGGTCAGCTGTCCCAGCTGTGTCCCCTACGGACTTCTCATGCACCCCACACCTACTTCTTGGTGGGGTGGTGTGAGAAGCAGAAAAGGCCTTGGCTCTGAGTAAGCACTGCTCAAGAATAACTAAAACATCTCTGTATTATCAACACTGTTTTCAGCACAAATCCTGAACACAGCCCCGTACTAGCTACTATGAAGAAAATTATCTCAGCCAAAACCAGCATGTTCTCCATCCCTTATTCCATAACATTTACGTCACGCTCAGGTACGATGTTATCGAATACAGCTTCATTACCCACAAGCACCCTTCCCATCCTTTGATATAATACACAGATATCATTCCCTTTAGTCTATGGACCATCCCTGTGAAATGTCTGTAAAATGTCCATAAATGTCGACAAATGTCCACAAAATGTCCATTAAGTTCATTTAGCCCATGAATTTGGGCTCCATCTGTTATGGTGGTCACTCAGGACCAGAGGAGTGGTGTGTTGTGTGGAGTTACTGGGCACCAAAGGCAGCTCAGATCGAGTCACTGCTGCACTTGCGCTACTTCTTGTAAGATTTGTCCTCTGTTGGTTCAGGTGGTTCCTGCTATACTAATTGCTATAACATTAGCTCCAATCATGGCTTACAACAATTTGAGAGTATTTCCATTACAATCTCTACCCCTGGTCCCTTTGGCCCAGACCACTGAGATTAACATTGCAATGAACTCCTCCCCTTGCCTCTGCTCTGGCTTGGAATTATCCACAGACTACAGTCCCTTAGGGGTGTACCTGCTCTGAGTGGAGCCTAATCTATCAGACACAGTCTCTTCAGGGATATACCTGCTGTGGCACAGACATAACCATGGTTGCTCCCCATTGGGGAATCGAACCCCAGTATCCTACATGAACCAGCAGGAGTACTCACCACTATATGGCCATGGCTTGTATTTTCTTTTTCTTTGTTCTGAAATACATAAATACATTTGTGTGGGTGCATACAGTCATGCAATTTTAAAACCTTAGAAGAAATGTTTATACTCTCAATAAAGGCAAAAAGTGTGATATTAATTAAATTCCTTATTGCCATGTGACAAAAACATGACTGACTATTTTTATCATGGTGCTAATATATAGTGTCGCAGCATTACAATGGCTTGCATATAGTTATCAGGCATTAATTGCCATCTGTGAAAAAATTTTGTAGAAAAAGACAGTGTATCATACCACAGTCTGTTTTAATTTCGGTAGTACTTCGTTGCCACCAATTTCCAAGCTGAAGTAGAAGTTCAGGAGGAATTTTCTATACCTCAATAGAAGTGATGACCTTGCATTGTTCAACATCAAGTTATTAAGATTCAGTTATCCAGATGAACTGGAGATTTCGGTTTGGAGACATGTTCAGGAGTAGTCATACAAAATATATTGGTGTTACGAGAAATTAACATCAGTACGACTTTGTAACTCAAAAATGAGTGCACAGTCCATGAACTTCACAGTCAGGCAAGCTGCTATATGATAATAATAAAAATATAATTGCTTCTTCTAGAAATGGTGTGGTGGTATACATTTTTATAGTAGGATTTTAAGAAAAAAAAACACTGTATCTATTATACAGCACCATTCAGTATAAAAATTACTCTCAAAATTTATAGTTATATTTTATCAATAGTTAAACATGAAACAAATAAATATTTTTTTTTCTCTGTAGAAATAAAACACATTCTTTTCCTCCATTTACTCTTTGCTCACCATCATGTTTCATGTAAGAGCTGCCATTTTTAAATCAGGCTCTGCAATAGAATGGCTTTACATTTGACATAAAACTACTTTTCACCTATTTTAAACATCTTTTTTTTATTATTGAGAAAAGGACAAAGCATGTTAAAGCTCAACTGTCATGAATTAATTTTGTCATTGTAACTTAAGAAAACAAACAAACAAACAAACAACCTTCAGATGTTACCAAAACAGTACAGGTAATATTTTGCATTCCAGTACTGCATTCTTCATACATTCACAGATATAATAATTAAGAAAGGTTTTAGAGATATCTGGACTTTAGCTTGAGGTCTGTGTTTGCCCAAACCATTAACTTACACAGGAATTCTATACAATGTTTTCAGTGACTCCAGCCAAAGTATCTGTTTGTGAAATGTCAAATTGCTTTGTGCACGTACAGATTAACAGTACATATACGATTCATCTGCGTGTGGGCAGTAACCCTTCTTTGTGTATTTCTCATGTTGGACAAGGATCCCAGATTTAGCGATATAGGACAGGAAATACCATACAATTCAGGGTATTTAACAATTGTAGCACCAGGTGGGAATCTTGAGGAACTAGAACATCAAATTTGACCAATAAGTATAAAGTATCATACTCAGTACCATGAAATGTCATGCGGAAATTCAGGCCCTTTCACTCAACTTAATCCATTTCCCTTTCTCAAATTTCTCCCCACTTTTCTCAAATTTCTCTCTTTTGGTGTAAGAACTTTACTTGGGGGAAATGGAAAAGATGAAGCTGTGAGACAAATTAACAAGTTCTATAATTCGCTGACCTAAAAGTAATTTTTATTTTTGATCATACACTTGCACTTTGGTGAAGTTCCTTGACATTGTGCCCTAAATATGGAAATTCAGCTTTTATGGGTTAAATTTCTGCCTTTTTTGCAGGCTTCCTGTGCAAATCATTGAATTTGAGTTATTTTCTACCAAATCTTTAATATATGTGTTTGAAAGTTGTGACATTAAGATTTGCACACTTTTACACATGTAGATACTAAATATTGCAGATATGAATGTAGAAACCTAACATAAAGCTAAAATTTTGTTTCTTGCTATTTTCTATTAGCTGTGAATAACAGTAAATAGTAAATAAATGTGTTGATTCAAAATTCCTATCTTTGTCTAAATCATTTTTCTCCTAAAGGAGATGCCTTTTTTGAATCACATCCTTCCATCATCCTTCGCTTCCCTGTTACTACAATACAGAAATATTAAGAGTCTGGGAAAAAAACAACCAAGAATTCTTTGCACCAAGGAACACTGGAGAGACACTAAAGAAATGTTGACAAGATTGTGTTCCAGGCTGCTTCATCCCCCAATTCAAGCAAACAAAAATATGGGTCATTTCCAAATAAAACAGTAGCCCAATTTTTTTTTCACCTCCATTTTGAACTGCTCTGTGGACCTATTTGTATGGAGGGGTGCAGACTGGGTGATTCAAGCCAACCCAGTAAACTGCCTGTGAAACTGCTGCGTGGAAAGGTCCACATCTGCTGGACATGTGCCAGCTCAGGCTCGTGGTAGTGGAGCTACAGGAGGGATGCCGCAGCCAATCATCCCTCCTCAGAAAAGTGTTTTCCTCATTCACCTAAGGGCCTTCTCAATCCTTCCAATAACCGTGTGTGTTCAAATTAATTTTTAGAGTAATATTTTTACTTTTGAAATTCCTTTTTACAATCATGTCATTACTGATGCAATTTCCAAGTTGGCATGAAAAAACATTCCTTCCCTAGGAATTATTGCTCAGCTGAAAATGATATTACATCACTGATTCAAAGAAATTGCATACCTGGTATGGTCAGCCACTTCCGTCCATTCCGTTTCTACATTATTTGAATGCTTCTAATTGCAACTAATGCATGTGTCTTCATTATTTCTCTAAGTAGTTCAAACTGTAAATTTCACTGATCCCAAAGCCTTTCTTTTAACTGCAACTTGGATGTATTTCTCTTTATTTTTAACCTATGCTTTTCAGTCTGATCTTAATAATTCGTAAACTTAAATTTATGACTTTTTATACCATAATGTTTTGTAAAACTTTTTCTATCACTCTGATCTAGTTACAATAAACATAGCTTCCAGACAATGAAAAAATATCTTTGTTGGAATCCCTTGTGTTGAATTATTTAATAAAAATGAAGTTTTTAATATAATCTTGTGAGAACTATTCCCTTTTGGGTTGGGTTTTTTTTGTTGTTGTTGGTTTTTTGTTTGTTTGTTTGTTTGTTTGTTTGTTTGTTTTTTCATTTTACCCTGCAAGAGTTTGTACAAACCAGACCCTATATAGTTTCTAACATTATTTGGAGTGGACAATGGATAACATTATGCATTTTAACCTCATTTCCACTGAGAAATACCTTTAATCCCTCAGAAACAAATTGTGGATCATTAACCATAAAACTGACTCTTCAGAAAAGCCATGTACTTTCAAAGTCAAGCTGCTAAAATGTTTTATCAGACAATATGACTCCTGTCCAACTTGGCTGAGTAATAATTATGCTAAGTACTAAAGCTACACAGCCTCCTTCCATGAACCCCTTGAGGGGAATCTGAACCTTTCTCTGGTGGATACCAAAGAACAAGTGCCTGTTGCCTAATTCTTTGTGGGACAGCACCAGAACATTTTAATTCCTCAATTCTTTACATATAAATTTATCACAAAGGGAACTGCATAAATCAAGGGACACCACGCTATCTAAAAATCCAATGAATTTTAATGTGGTCAGGGTTTTCCCCCAATATGCCCTGATCCTCCCAGAGATCAGTGGTGGGTACAGCCTGAACGCTATAAACTTTCCCTCCCCACCACCTCTTGCAAACTAAAGCAGCTTGCAATACAATTAGAAAGATGAAGCCCATTATATAAGATAGCAAAGCTGGACAAATTTATCAAATTGACACTATTTCTACTTAGTTTCAGTATAAGAGTCCTGCATCTGTTCGTTGCTTGTCTGATGAAAAAATGACTATGTTTTCTTGAATGCGTTTCTCTAAAGAGATCCATAATGCTCAGACCGCACTTTTGTTTGGAGTATTTTCCAGCAAATCAATTCCATCTTCATCTATAGTGATTTTCTTGTTGCATCTTCAGATCCAATTAAACCAATCATGCCTTTTCAATTAACTACAATTACCTTAATTAGATGAGAATAACAACAAGAAAAAAAGGAAAACAACTTCCAAAGTTAATCAAGTCAGTGTATCCTTATTTACAGACTGCAATCAAGCAGTTTCAGTCCAGTTTCCAACTTCAGCACAAACCGACCTCAAAGAGCTTTAAAAGAACAGTAGCAATATACAGTCAGCTCAATTCGGAGAGGGAAATCATGTGGCTTTTACTAAACTTAGAAATGAAACTGTGTCCCCTGACAGGTGTAAAGCAGGTAACTTTCCCTACCAGCCAGCAGCAGGAATCCAACCCCCCCAGCTACGGTCTAGACTCTGGAACCTGCTATTTATCCCTTTGGCAAAGATGAATTGCATATCCAGGAGGATGCCTTGTACCATTTTAGGCTCAGGTTAGAGTTATTTAAATCTTTTACAACTATGAGAATAAAACTTATTTTAAATGAAAGTCAAGAAGTCAGTCATACTCAAATCCTTCCAAATCTTGGCTGTTTACTCCAAGATTATAGCTTGCATCATGCAACTGTTCTGTCAAACCCACTCTGTGATCCTGCCACTTCCTTCCCACTTTTTTCTTTTCTTTCTACAGCATGCACAACTCTCTCATTCATATCTGAGTATTCTTTCATGTTAACTACCGCAGTCTTCTCAGCTGCCTTTTCTTTCTGCTTGCTAAACACCTGAAGCACTGTTTTGGCTTCTCTTGACAGCGGCTTCCCATGGAATATATAATCTGTCTTCTTCTGAGTTGCCCAGATCAAGTTCTCTGGAGCAAAAATTACTTCCTAAACCTCTTCCAGGAATGTTATTAATGACTCTTGTGTTTCATCACAATAACAAATTTTAACATAGAGAAAATTTCCCATAGTAGAAGAGAGATTTTTTCTTGGGGACCAAATAAAAAAACTGTTGACCTCGGTCCAAAATTAACCCATTATCCAATACTATCTTTTTCTTCCCATTGTAAGGTTTTTTTCTTCACATCAGATCAAAATAACAACAAGGAAATTTGAGGGGAAAATGCAAATGAAATTTTAATAAAATAGCTTTTCAGAAAGAAAGAAAGAAAGAAAGAAAGAAAGAAAGAAAGAAAGAAAGAAAGAAAGAAAGAAAGAAAGAAAGAAAGAAAAAGAAAGAAAGAAAGAAAGAAAGAAAGAAAGAAAGAAAGAAAGAAAGAAAGAAAGAAAGAAAGAAAGACCAATGCTAACCTATGGTAATTACCAACAATAATTACAAAATATACTATGGTTGTACAGACAGTACATAAATTCATACAAAATAAAAAAAAAATGCAGGCTTTCCAACCCTTCTCTTACTAGATCTATGTAGAAACTCTGAGATGTCAAGATAAAATTCTGTATGTGAACTTTTACCACTAAGATGACACTTCTCTGCAGTTTGAGATAGCAGTAAGATGGGTGTAAAGGTATATGAAAATTTAAAAGTTCTTTGATGCTGTTGAAAATTATTCAGAAGAAAGAAACTGTAACAAAGATATCAGAGACAGGCAAGTGCAGCTAATGTAAAGGAAAACATTCACTTTACAAGATAGGCAGTATATTTTAAATGAGAAATCTGGATTGCCTGAACAAGTCAAATATCTGTGAGACATAAGCTAGCATGTTAAAAAAAAAAGATAATGAAGTAAGCACAAACTGATGGGTTTTGAGATTTCCGTGTGTTGCTAGAAATTGGTATTTTGTGATTTTAATCTTTATTTTAAATATAGAATTGTACTCTCTTTTCCCTTTTTAGGTTTCACATTACTGTAAACTCACTGAGACAATGGAAAATAATGGGTACTCAGTAATTTTGGAAAAATCTGATCTTTATTTAATAAATTTAGATAACTACATGAGGAATTGGATATAATTTTCACATTAACACATATTTTTAGGAGTAATTTCTATATAATGAAGATAATATCTATACTCAGTCCTAAAGCAAGTTAATTTCAGATTCTGCACCCAACATTATGTATGTTGTTTGCTATTTACATGTCAATTTACAGGAAAAGAAAACACAGTTTATGTTTTCTTAAATGGCCACCAATTTCTATGTTATGTTTTTAATGCAACAGGAGTTAATAAAGCTTGAGTCTTCATCAGTGTTGTGGTTTAACCCCAGCTCGCAACTAAGCACCACACAGCCGCTTGCTCACAGACACACCCAGTAGGATGAGGAGGAGAATTAATAAAGAGGAAAAAAAAAAAAGTAATACTCATGGGTTGAGATAACAGCCATTTAATAGGACAGCAAAGGATAAATAATAATAATAATAATAATAATAAACCCAAGTGATGCACAGTGCAATTGCTCACCACCTGCTGGCTGATGCCCAGCCCATCCCTGAGCAGTGATCATGCCCTGGCCAACGGAAAGTGCCACAGAATTAATATGAACGGAAAGAGCCAAATTTGGTAGTTGAAAGGCAATCTTTAAAGTATTTTTGTCCTGGCCAACAGAATTAATTCACTTCCCCAGTTTATATACTGAGCATGACATCATATGGTATGGAATATCCCTTTGGCCAGTTTGAGACAGCTGTCCCAGCTAAGCTCCCTCCCAGCTTCTTGTGCACTTCCTCGCCAGCACAGCCTGGGACTTGACTTAGTATGAACACTACTTAGAAACAAATAAAAACCATCACTGTGTTATCAACATTATTCTCACACTAAATCCAAATCACAGTACTATACATGTCACTAGGAAAAAAATTAACTCTATCCCAGCCAAAACCAGGACAACCACTGTCTTGGAGCACTAGTGTTTCTTGTGAATAAACTCTGCATTCACTGACAGAGAGTTGATTCATTTTGAAGGGCAGTCCTTGAGTGAAGGACTAGATTCCTTTGCAGTGGACACTAAACTGGAAGCTCTGCTCCTGAAATACATTAAATACTTTAAAACTCCCAATGGAAACATAAGTATCCAAAATAACAAATTTTTGCCTTCAGACAGCTTTGACTGAGAGACAAGTTATGCTGGTTTTGGCTGGGGTAGAGTTAATTTTCTTTGTAGTAGCTAGTATGGGGCTGTGGTTTGGATTTGTGCTGGAAATAATGGTGATAACCCAGGGATGTTTTCATTGCTGCTGAGCAGTGCTGACACAGAGCCAAGGCCTTTTCTGCTTCTCACCCCACCCCACCAGCGGGATGGCTGGGCGTGCACAAGGAGTTGGGAGGGGACACAGCCGGGACAGCTGACCCTAACTGACCAAAGGGATATTCCATACTATATGACGTCATGCTTAGCATATAAAGCTGGGGGAAGAAGAAGGAAGGAGGGGACTTTTGGAGTGATGGCATTTGTCTTCCCAAGTAACTGTTACGCGTGATGGAGCCCTGCTACCTGGAGATGGCAGAACACTTGCCTACTGATGGGAAGTGGTGAATGAATTGTTTTGTTTTGCTTGGACACACAGCTTTTGCTTTATCTATGACTATATTGTGTGCAGTTTTTGCTTTATCTATTACACTATCTTTATCTCAACCCACAAATTTTCTTACTTTTACTCTTCTGATTCTCTCCCTCTTCCCACTGAGGACAAGTGAGCAGGCAGCTGTGTGGGGCTGAGCTGCCTGCCAGAGTTAAACCACAAGACAAGGTGACAAAAAAATATGACATACATGCAGTGGGGATGTGCAGTTCATGAGACCAACCTAAATCTATGCTGGAGCACAACCCCCAAATAATATGTGAAGCAGATATAAGTGATGGGTCTCAACACCAACAAATTCAATATACAGATCCAGTGAACTGCACTGGATCACTAGCTATTGGAGACATAGCCCACGTTTTGGAGTATTTGGACTGATGAACTGGATATGTGATTGCCTCTTTCCCACAATAAACTGAATAAAGAATGGGAAGTAACGTGGAATGTAATCCAAGCTAATACACTAAACCTGTAACACATATTGCTGTGACAACAATGAGGCATACTGACTTTTGCGCATATCCATCTTCTTTTAGACTATCCATTCCTTACGTGTGGCCTTTGCCTCTCCTCCTGGAGAAGAGAAGCAATTTCCTTTGCCAGCACTGAAGCTGCCTGAAGTCAAACTGACAATGTTTCCCCACATCTTTTCACCCACTATCATATCCTTACAGCATGTTCCTTTAACCTGTACTGGGTAGATTTTATAGCACAGCTGGTAGGATAATAAAGCTGCAGAATTTTCAAAAGATTAATTTGTTACAGTTGGGATTAAAACAATTAGCTTCATACTACTACCGGCCCAACTAGTATGCTGCAAGCATGCAATTTCCATCCATCAAACATAATTCTTGACAAAAAAGTGGATGCAAGATTGAAAATATATGGACACCTTTATGAACACTAATAAGTTGGGGAAAAGCCTATGAAAAATGCATTCTGTATTCCTGAAATACTTCCTTCATTTGTGTGTGTACAGAAGTTTTGCCTGCCTTTCATTTTAAACATTTATAGCTCACTACCAATTCATAGCAATTTATAGCCAATACCAAGTACCAATTTTTTTAATAACTCAAATTAAATACAGTTATGTTCAGGAATTTCTTCTGTATTAGTGTATGCTTTACTTGTAGGCATGGGTTGTAGAATGGGAGAAGGAGGATGAAAATCAGTTCCTAGGCTGATTTGAAGCAATTTGAAGCAATTTCAAGAAGCCCGTTCTTTGTAACTTTCTTAGAGCTATCTTACTGGAATTACTTTTATGCGCTTATAATTCATTGAAGGAACAAACTTCATTAACTTTCAGCCAATTTTTACTTTTCTATGTAGCTAGGGCTCCTTACAAGAATGGCTAGGAACTGATTTAGCTCAGTACTCCCACAATGTAAATATAGGTAAAAAGAAGATCTGGGGGAAAAAAGACTGAAAAATTGATTTAGATACCTGTATTCTAGTGAAGGGAAGGAAAGGATTTCTAAAGACTTTCTGACCTAAAAGGGTGAATTCTAAAAGCAATTTATTTTGCAAATGTTATTTTTTATTAAGTTTTCTGCAACTCAGGTTATTCTGTTAAACATGACAATGAAGAATTACTAGTACTAGCTACAGTCACTGTAAAATTTATGCCCAAATCTCTGCCATCAGCATTCAACACTGAATTGTTCTTCATTTTTATTTTAGTTCTTGGCTTCATCTGAGCAAAGATAAGTAAACTCTGCCAAATTTTATGTTGATATTGGATGGAAGGCAGATGTTCATGGGAAACTAAGTTGAGACTTCCAGATTTATTTCAATTGAGAATAAATTTCATTTTCATTGTTTCTCCAGAGTAATGGTGCACTGCAGAGTGCAGAATTCAATCTATAATGTTTCCCTTTCTGCTTTATAAACTATAGCCTTTGATGGTGATGCTTTAATATAGAACTGTAAAATATATCTTAGTTATGACTCACACAATCAAAAACTGCATGAAGAAATTTGGACTAAAATACATATCCAGTACATATGCATATTTATCTGATAACATAGCTTATCACAGAGCTGTAGAAGTCAACTTGCTTCTCCAAGTTTCTTTACAGCCTCTGAGAAAAGGGAATGTACCACTTTGGCTGGTTGGTTGATTGGTTGGTTGGTTTTCTCTAAATACACTGGTTCAGCAGATCTATTTTGTGACACTGCATGCCTTGCACTGCATTAGTGGAATATATTTTAAATCTGCTGAAGGTTCTCAGAATCATACTTTCTTTTCTGTTACCCAGTCAGAATCAGTATAAAATCCCCTGACCTATGAATGCTACTTCCATAGCATCTACCTAAATTCCCAGACTAGCAGGCACCATAAAACAAATGCTCACTCCCCAAGTGCCCAGTGAGCACACACAGATTCCAAAAGTAGAAGTCAAAAACCTTAATCATTTTTTGTCTGTCAAATTAGAGGAACCCACATGGTGAGGCAAGTATTTGAGCAAAAAAAAAAAAATTATTAAAGAAACCCAAGGTCATGAATAAGTGTGTGGTACAGGTTTGTGTACTTTAGCTATTATTATTACATTAGCTATTATATAGCTGTTGTCATACTATACTTTGCATAGAACACGTTTGTGAACTACAGAAAGACTAGCAGAATCAAGGGAAAGTGAAAGTTTCAAATAATGCAGGAACACACTCAAAGGTTTTGTTGTAAATTTATTGGGTTTCCAATATAATCTCTGGTGAAGTTTTATATTTCCATATCCATTTAATCTGACAGAAACAGCTCAAAAAAGAGGGAGGCACTATGATTTCAGATTAGAACATACATATGCATATATACATACAAACACACATCTTTCAAATCTAATTAGCAGTGGGACTTCTCATTGGCCTCACAGAAATCACAGGAGTACCTCCCTAATGTATGTGCTTTAAAAGGCAACAAAACCTCTCGGGTGCATAGAAGAGTCTAGACAGAAAAAATTGGTAACTCAGAGATCTGGCAGAATTAGCTCCTCAAATCTGTAAGGCAATGAGTTATTCATCACTCAAAATTATTACCTTCCTTTCCACTCCTCCCTAGTTACATCTGAAACAAAGAAGTCCAGTAAGTAACTCAATGAAAGAAAAAGGTCAATGAGATCACTAATTCTAGTTTTTGGCTGAGACATACTCTCTAAAAAATATCCCTGCCTCTAGGCAGATTTAATAATTCTAATATCTACATTTTTCTTTCTCTTTTCTTTCCCTGTGTAGATGAAATGCATGGACTGTTTTCCTCCAAGGACATGCATATCATAGTTTCCATGGCACTGTTTGTTTAAAGTATAAAATGGATTTGGCCACACTTCAAACAGCATGTCATGTATTTCATCTTTCAGCCATTCTGAAAAATGAAGTGCATGAGGTCTGGTAATGATGAGGATGTTTTTGTATATCACTCATTCAGGTGAAAACTGAAAAGGTGAAATCAAGTGTATAGCGATTAGGAAATTCTGCAGTGAGTAGATGTAATCAGACTGACAAAATGTCACACCTCAGACCAGTTTTTGGGTCATTTAGAGATCAAAGAATGGCCCAGTGCAAGACATGACAGATAATAAACTAAAGCACTTTGACTACTTTTGACT
The DNA here is from genome assembly GCA_013400195.1 of Aramus guarauna. NCBI lineage: Eukaryota > Metazoa > Chordata > Aves > Gruiformes > Aramidae > Aramus > Aramus guarauna. Next base: position 67,589 of record VXBL01001362.1, read on the forward strand.
GGTTTGCAATAGCTAAAGATTAGAAATCAATTTTTCATTGTATTCTCTTTTCTTTTGATTCTCTTTTTTTTTTTTTTCTCAGCGTCTGCCGTTTAATGCAGGCTGTGTGCCAAAAGCGTCTTAGAAAGTCTGCTATGCCAGATGTCACCCTTTTGCCCTTTTGCACTGTCTGCAGATTTTCTTTTAGCAGTGTTTGAAACTAAGTTAGTGAGCATACATTTTCCAGTAAAAGAGGCATTATGAATAACACCTTTTGTGTTTCTAAATAACACCCACAAAGTGCAGAACACATTATACATCAACTACATCAACTATATCTTTAAAAATTGGTTATCCTTAACTCTTAGTTATGTGGAGTGTATCTTAATGGTGTCATTCTTATAACTATATATAACAGCTACAAAGGAAGCTAATAAGAAGGGTTAATAAAACCCCACAGAGATGGATTTTACAGCTTTAATTTGACCTGTGCAGGGTAAAGATGAGCTATTTCATTTTACATACTTGTAAGTTTTTGAACTTGTTGTATGCAAGAGGTCTAGTCTATTATTTCCAAAGGAGAAAACTCTTCCTGTTTGAATTCCTTATGTAGGAATAGGACTGATTTTCTAAGATTTTGTTCCTTAAACTGTGAATTTCTAGGAAGTAGAAGTGCCCATTGCTTCTCAAGTTACAGGTGTGAATAAAAATATTTTATTTTTATGAAAAGAAAATGACACAAAGATAAACTCTAATTTTCTCAGGCCTCTCCCATTCTTCAAGTATGAGGCATTAATCAAACAGTTAAAGGCTGTTTTAAAATGGAGGAGGTGGGAGGTGAGGGGGGTATTTCTCTTGTAGAAGAGAGAATTTAAAAATTTTGTTCGAATTTTTAAAAAATCTCTAAATACTACTGTGTATCCGATTACAGTGTAGATTCAGACTCATTTGTTCTGGCCACTGCAGATGACCATTATGTGTTCTCATAAAGAAATGTGTGGAGTGCTTTTGTTGTTTGGACTTTTTTTCAGTAATGATTGGGCAGAGATTGACTGGTCTGGGTCACTCTTTACGATTAACCATGCAACAAAACAAAATTAAATACACCCCACCCCCCGCCCCACCCCTGATATGCCTTCATATCCACAGGCTGGTTGACTAAGATGAAGGGACTGTAATTTGAATAAAATATCCTGGTTATATATACAAACTGGTGAATGAGAGGCTGGAGAGCAGCCCCGTGGAAAGAAATCTGGAGGTTTGGGTTGATGACAAGTTGAATATGAGTCAGTAGTGTGCCCTGGCAGCCAAAAGGGCCAACTGTGTCCTGGGGTGCATCAAGCACA
>VXBL01001362.1:69175-113713 GCA_013400195.1 Aramus guarauna
CTGGTTGACTAAGATGAAGGGACTGTAATTTGAATAAAATATCCTGGTTATATATACAAACTGGTGAATGAGAGGCTGGAGAGCAGCCCCGTGGAAAGAAATCTGGAGGTTTGGGTTGATGACAAGTTGAATATGAGTCAGTAGTGTGCCCTGGCAGCCAAAAGGGCCAATTGTGTCCTGGGGTGCATCAAGTACAGCGTAGCTGGCCAGTCAAGGGAGGTGATTGTCCCACTCTACACTGCACCAGTGTGGACCCACCTCGAGTACCGTGTGCAGTTTTGGGCGCTTCAGTATAAGAAGTACATCAAATTATTCGGCTGTGTCCAGAGAAGGGTGATCAATATGATGAAAGGCCTTGAGGGCAAGATTTAAAAGGAGCAGCTGAGGTCACTTGGCTTGTTCAGCCTGCAGAAGAGAAGGGTGAGGGGTGACCTCATCACAGTCTACAACTTCCTCAAGGGGAGCGGCAAAGGAGGATGTGCTGATCTCCTCTCTCTGTTGACCAGTTCCGAGACACAAGCAAATGGAATGAAACTGCTTCAGGGTAAGATTGGACATTAGGAAAAGGTTCTTCACTGAGAAGGTGGTTTGTCACTGGAACAGGCTCCCCAGGGAAGTGGTCACAGCACTAGGCCTGTCAGAGTTCAAGGAGCATCTGGACAATGCTCTTAGTCATATGGTTTAGTGCTAGGTAGTCCTGCGAGGAGCAGGGAGTTGGACTTGATGATCCTTATGGGTTCTTTTTGTCTTGAGATATTCTATGATTTTATGAGAGTATTGAAATACTCAGATAAATTAAAGCCACTGAACTGTAACTATGGTATTTTTGATACCAGGTTGTGGAACAAGTGGTCTGAGCTAGCTGTCCAGACTCCCTTTACACTCAGTGGGGAGAAATAGGCACTTTAAGGGTGTGCTTTATCTTAGCTTAAAATCTCATTACAAAACAGAGCAGGACAATTATTTGTACATCTGTTAATTTCTATTGACTAAAATTAAATCTTCACTAGCTAGTTCAGATGTAGCCATATACACAGTAAGGACCGAAGCTACATGTGAAGACATTCATTCCTGCCTTGGGAATCCCATAAGCAAAGGAGCACAAGTCAACACCACCAGTGACACATTCACCAATATCAGAATAAAGGTGCTAGGGAAACTTGACTGCCATACATATTTGTACCTGGGGAATTTAGGACACCACAGGGTTAAGAATGGTTTTGCATGTGTAAATTTCTGGGTAAGTAAGTGCTGAAAAAAATTAATCACCACCTCTTCCTCTTTATGGAAAGAATATCTTTTACTCTCCATTGACATACAAAGGTGACTTTGACTAATGTCAGACAGAAACATCTATAGTGCAGGTGTCTATAGATGAAATGAATCCAACTCTTGATGTTCGAGTTAAACACAATGAACTACCTCAGGAAATCTTTCTTTATTGACAAAAGCAGGAATCTTATTCTACTGAATAATAAAATCTGTGCTGTTCAACCTCTGTTAATGTTAAAAATCAGTGCAGAATGGTGTCCAACATAAGGCCATCCAGGCTACGCCTGTAAGAGTTCCATACAGTCATCTGCAACTCTCATCTTGTTATTTCTGGTTCTTTGATTATTTTTTTTTAATATTACATTTTGGTGGATTTAAGAGAGCAGTGACATATAGAATAGATAAGAAAAAAGCTTTTTAATTTACACAGTGTTTGAGGACTGAGCCTACTTCAGGGAAATAAAGCCAAATTTAAGTTCTAAATAGGCAGAATGCCAATATTCTTATGTAAAGTAAAAGGACATGTTATTAACTAAATTATCTGTAAAACAGTCTCCTTTCTACAACCACCTATAATAAAAATTATCCTGAAGTAAATGTGTACAATCACTGACTTATGTAAATTTGTATTTATCTGCATATCAGCACTCTTTTTTCATAGCCACATGCACCCTTCCTCATCTTGAAATTGTTCAAAAATATTTGTGACAAGCTTTTGAAAGTTTCCAGTGAACTCTAGTTTGAAAATAGATGCGATATTTAGCTCTTGGAATTCATGTTTTGAATCCTGAAAAGCTGTTTAATAGAGCAACAAGTAGTTGAAAATATTTTTGAAAGGTCAGATCACTTCTGTGTCTGCTTCGTCTTTCTTTTTGTAAGGATACTCTAAAAAATGAAAGACACTAGAACACTATTTACCTTGCTAAGAATAAATGTCAAAGTCATATCTAAAGGAAGAACACGAAACTTTTTACTGAAGGCCAGCTGCCAAAATGCAAATTAACACCTACAAAGAAATATTGGACAATTCCCTTTAATAGTAACAAGACAAATATGAACTTAAAGGTTGATGTCACACAGAATGTTCATTAATATAAGCTGATATATGTTACAGGGTAGGGCACAGAATTTTGATTTTGATCTTCACGAATGGGTAAATTGTCCCTGTTTGACTTTTAGTGTTACTCATTTCTTTTAATGCTTTGCTAGGCTTTAATACCAGTGCTTTGTTTTCTGTAAACTTGTCATATTCTAGTCATCTAATACTGGCCAGCTGCCAGAATGCAAATTAACACCTACAAAGAAATATTGGACAATTTTTCCTTCCCTTTTAATTTTGCATTATCACTATTGAACAACGTTGAATTTTCAACTGTCCATTAAATTTCAAGTCATTGTTCTAAAAAACACATTGTTTTTGACAGAGTCCTTCCCACACCATCTTCTCCTTCAGGATTTTTTTCTGCATCAGCTCTAAGTGAAAACATATTCTTATGTCAGTTTAAAGATTAAGACTTTCAGACATGTATAAAAATCTTGTTCTCTTACAAACCCAGTAACAGATAAATAAACACTACCCTTTGATTATAAATAAAAGGAATTAAATCTGAGCCAAATGATCTTTGTTGAAAAATGTAGTCATTTCCAAAGTTCAGACTTTCTCCAGCAGGACAATTTAAAAATCTCTCTCTGGTTTACAACCACAGTAGTTTAATTTGTGGTTTCTTGTAAGCAATACCAGTTAGTGAAGGAGGCTACCTTTAAAATGCTATCAAATTTCATGGTTCCAGAGTGCACTTGTGTGGCATGCTCTTCTGCAGAATGGAAGATGGTTCTATTTGATAACCAAATTTCTTAATTCACCATTTTATTGCATTACCAGAAAGCTAGCAAAAAGAGAAAAGCATGACGATTAGTATTAGACTGCAGTTTAGCAGAGATCTACTCATGCAAAGTCATGCAGCTAATCATTCTACATGTTACTGGGATGTGTCTGAAAACAAATTCAGTGGTTATTTCATAGGATAATTTAACTGTTTTAACACTTTTTTTTCTCTTCTGTCGCTAAAATTTAACTGCAAACATTGAATTACCTAAAATTGTATTTTTGTCCTATAATAAGTAAATCTAGCATAGTGGGGGTTTTTCATTGTTGTTATAAGCACCTGTGATATGAAATTCCTGCTAATAGGGAAGATCACACTGAACTTCCAAATACAGAGTAGCATCCTGATGAGGCCTACTTTATATCTTTTTAAAATTACTATTAGCCTCAGACAACAATCTGGAATTTAGCGGTCAGCTGGAAGTTCTTTCTATCCAGTTCATACAGAAGAAAAAATGTCTGAGTATTTCCAACTTTTTTTTTTTTTTTTTGAGGGGCGGGTGTGGTGGTGGATTGACGCTACATTTTAAAAATCCATTATTTTAATTATTAAAAAGCTTTAATTTGGAATTGCTCTTTTAGACCCCTGAAGTCTAGATGTATTTGAAGGAAGCAGGTGTCAGAATTTGACTCACTTAAGACTCTATTTCAGGAACATACTGTTATTGCACCTACCAAAATAAAGGTGTATTTTCACACTGTTCTTTATTTCTCATTGTACTTTCAGCTTTGTTTATAACATTAATAATTTTTAGCTGAAAATATTGTTCCAATTTTGACAAACCATGTCTATAGTAAGACACAAACAGAAAATAAAACACACATGCAAAAAAAAATCTACAGCAGTTGTGAAGAGAAGTGGGTGCCTTGGGAGATTTGGAGGAAAAGAAACTTATTCAGCTATTTGACTAGTTATTTCTTATTTAGTATGCAGCTCCAGTACATTAAATTTATAGTGTTAACTTTCACAGTATGATGTGTTCAGTTAGATAAAATTTAAACAAAACAAAACAAAACAAAACCAACACTTTAACTTGACTACAGGCAATCGGATTAATTAGAAGACCAGAAATGGCTAATGTGTATTGTAATCAAGCATTGGTTTATCACGGAAATGTAAAGGAGTTACTTTAACACCACACACAATAAACAAACACGTCAGCAAACACACACAGTTGAAAGACACCAAAAACGCTCTTCTCCAAATAAAAATAACATCCAAAATTAAGGAAGTTTCATTATACCGTGTTGGGGTTTTTTTGCCAAAGCTACAGATGCAGCATTTAGTCTGAAGCTTGTCAGTGATCCACCTTCAGTATATGAGTTTTTTAAGCTTAATCCATATGAGATGTCATACAGTGTTGCAGAAGCAATCTAAATTAAAACACAAGCCATCAGGACATTGACTGATTCTGATTGACAGTCTACAAGTACGATCATCTTACTCCATAAGAAAAAGTTCTAAAGGTTCAACAATGTTAGTAAAAAATTATCACTGTGAAACAGCATTCAAAGCCAACTGCATTTCTTTTGCATACAGAGACACAATTTGTTCTGTACACCCTTTTGTTTTCCTTATGTTTTTTTTTCTCTTTTTCCTTTTTTCTTTTCTTTATAGCAAAAACTGGTAAAATGCCAGGCATTGAATTGGACAGTAAATACAAAAAGCAAGAAGATATCTCTTCTAGAGTATCAACTAATATGTTGAAGCTAGGTTTATTCATATTTCCTAAAATTCTTTCAGATGCAAGGACTAGCAAAATTCTAAAAATGAGATGAATTATTTAGCAACTCAGTGGGAATTCTTCATTAATTAACTTCAGGACATCTAGCAAAGTCTTCATTTTCAACCTATACTCCCATAATACATATGTTTATTTGCATAAAATACTGCAAAGAAACAAAAGGGACCTCAAATAATAACCTTGCATTTGTTATTCATGTTGTTATTGATGAAATCATGTTATAGAAAGTTATAATCACATCAGGGACTCCTGGCTCCAGTGATATTCTCAAACTCCTTGCCTAATTTTGTAGACACCTACTCTTCCATTTGAAAATTCCCACAGAATTTATAGGTCTCACAAATTAACTCTATACCATCATCCCAACAGCACTCACTTGCTCAGCACTTGTCTTTGGCCTAACCGTGTATAGTACAACAAAGGGCTTTATTTACTCATATGACCTCCTGGCAGAAATCACTAGAAAATATTGCTGGAAAAGGCTGAGTTGGCAGTGGTGCTTATGATGCTCCAGCCTCACTTAATCCATAAATTTAAAGGTCATAATGTTCATCAGGAATGTGTCCAAATCATCCCTATCAAAAGGAATTCGAACCCCCACTCCAGGAAATGGCCTTATCAGAAACAATATGACCTGTCTGTCCTTCCTGTTGTGGGTGTCTCACTTCACAAGGAGGATACAGCAAAATACAAGGAGAGATCATGAAAGAATGATTTTATAGCCTGGTGGTAATAACTTTGGTATTAGGAAGAGCAAACCTAAGTCAAAGTCACTGCTTTGGTGAATATGGTGTATGTAATTCCAAACAGCCAGCTGGCTGCATTTCCCTGTGTGCTAAAAGTATCTCAGCTTGAGTCACGTCATTTTCCTTGTCACTTCCAAACAGTTAATTCCTCTCAACATAGCAGTTGTTGAGAATTTTCTACACTCACTGTAGACCTAAATTTTCTACACTCTCTGTAAAAGAAAGCCAAATTCTTAGACTGATATTTTGGAAGGAGGCATAGCAACCATGTTTACCATTATGAATGTCAACATTGCTGACCTAATCTTGACTTAGTGAATCAGTCCTGAAGAGATTAGTGAGACAAAAATCAGGGCCAAGATGCATCATAGCAGACCCAGAGGGTGCTGCCTCTTTACATCTTTGATAATGATCCTGGAGATGACAGCAGTGGTGCAAAGCTGCACAGATTTCAAGAAGGGAAATGTTGGAGGATTTAAAGGACAAAAGAGCCCAAACTGCAATAAATAAAATCATCAAATGTATCTCACTGTTAAGTGGAATGCTAGTTGTGGCTTCTTCTCCTACCCTGAGTACCCATTCCATCCAAGAAAACACCTATTCCATATTTCTAATGGTTTCTCTTCTCCATGGCAGTTTTATTGGGAAACTGGGGTGATCCTGGAATTTGACTTACGAGCCTTTTGAAGTCTGACAGTCATCATGGACAAACTTCCACCACATAAGCAATGCTCCTCTCCTATTCTTCCTTTGCAAGTTTTATTGGACCTCATGAAACTATTCAAGACAAAAAGTTCCATTTTTTGGACAAAAAAATTACATTTTAACAAATAACTTCTTTGGTTTGGCACTTAGAACATTATAATATTCAAATGTAATGTTTTGCTAGAGAATTTTCAAAATAATACTCGTATGACATAAAGACAGTTAAACCAATTCAAAATATTTTCATTCATAAATTTTTATATTGGTTAAATACACCACATTAAATGAAATGAGTTTTACCTGTGTGGTGGGTTGACCCTGGCTGGAGCCCAGGTACCCCCCAAAGCCGCTCTATCTCTGGCCTTCTCAGCTGGGCAGGGGAGAGAAAATACAATGAAAGGCTCGTGGGTCGAGATAAGGACAGGGAGAGATCACTCACCAGTTACTGTCACAGGCAAAACAGACTCAACTTGGGAAAATTAATTTAATTTATTACCAATCAAATCAGAGAAGTGTAATAAGAAACGCAGATATTAAAACACCTCCCCTCACTCCTCTCTTCTTTCTGGGCTCAACTTCACTCCCGATTTCTCTCCCTCCTCCGCCCAGCGGCACAGGGGGATGGGGAATGGGGGTTGTGGTCAGTTCATCACACGTTGTCTCTGCTGCTCAGCCTTGGCCAGCGGTGGGTCTGTCTTGGAGCCGGCTGGCATTGGCTCTGTCGGACATGGGGGAAGCTTCTGGCAGCTTCTCACAGCAGCCACCTCTGTCGCCCTCCCACTACCAAAACATTGCCACGCAAACTCAATGCAACCTAGCAAAGTTTCTAAATAAAATACTGGTGTTCTATGTACAGTACAAAGATAAATATTTCAGATACATTTAGACTTTTAAGAATATTTTAAATTCCACATTTTATGTTCCTATCACTAATGTGATAGGGGTTTAATTGCTCATTACAAGAATTCAGATATATTCTTGTAGCAAATAACAGCAATAGTTATGTGAGATATTAACAAAAGTTTAAAGAGATATTACAGTATTTATTGTATGCCTACCAGTCCATACAACTGTCCTGCTCTGGGAAGGCCACCCTGCCATATATACTGCCATCGCCCTGCCGTGGTCACCAAGCTTTGTGCTAGACCTGACAGAGTGCTGGCAGCTCCTCAAGAGGAGCATAGATTGCGAGTAAGAGGTTTCTTATTGAACTCCAGAGACATGAAAGTTCCCATGTTAGAGACTAGCCAGGTTTTTTGTGATAAATTATTGGGAAAAAAAATTGATCTAGTCATAGAAAAATATTCCCAACTAAGAAGGATCGCTAAAGCATCCAGTGGCAAGAGCAAAGCCACCAGTAGTGTACAGTGTAATTCAGCTCATCCTAGATCAAACCAGGGACCAGAATAAATGGCACACAATACAGAATGACATCTCAGTGTAGGTACACTAGAAAACAGCTCTGGCTGTCTCTGCATAATAAACATAGATCTATGCAATCACAGTGTTCCCGTCAGTAATCTGAACTCAAGAGTTCGGGCTGCCTGAAAGTCTCATAGAGAAACTAATGTCAGGAAGGAGCTAATAAAGTTGGGAATCCTCTGAAAGAGTTAAAGCTGGCTTTTCTGCCTGACTTTGACTTTGCCGTTTGGCTAAATGAGCTTCACAGAAGCAGCTGAGCCAGGCTCAGAGTGATCGATACCATCTTCAAGTGCAGATTACAGGTCATGCCAGAAATTGCCTCTCCTCTGGCATTACCAATGAATTCATCTCCAGACCAACACTGAAGGTTTGCCAGCATGGTGTACAGCTGGATTAATTTATCACTGAAGATGGTCTGAAAGCAATTCTTATGCTATGTTATAGCTAAAAGATTAAAAAGCAGCAGTATCTGTCATCACTGGAGATGCAGAGGTTTTCAGAGAAGTGAATGTCAGGAGTGAGTTAAGAAAATCCAAGTTTTCCCATGAGAAATGCTGCAGAAGACTGCAAGCTATACAGCTATAACTGCAATATGAGATCAAAGATGAACTGGAGTCAAGCTGCGATGTATTTTCAACTACTTACTAACAATAACCAAGGAAATAAGACCAAATTTATTCAGCGGAAATGCATTAATGACTTCAAATGCCAAGACCACGTTAAATGGCAGAGTTAGATAAATTTGTGGCCAAAAATGGGGCTGTTCTAACCACACGGTAAGGATGTCCCAGGAATTAAAATTGCTGATGGCGTTTTTTGTTGTAACAGAAATAGACGTCAAGGAAGAAGCAATCCAGAACCACAATAACAAACTGAAATGACTGCTAAGCATGTTCCAGTAACAGCCTGCATGCTGAAAAGCTGAAGCTGAGGACACCTGAACTCTTCTGTTTTGGTTATATTGGCACCTAGAGAAACTGAAAGACTGAAAATTGAGGCGCATCATAAGAACTAAATAAAATTCAATAACTTTTGGGAATGATAAATTATTTTTCCACAGTCTACACATCAATCTTATTAAAAAACATCAGGAAAAAGCCACAGCTGAATTCTCTAACTCAACCTACAATGATGCAATTAAAAGGTAAGTCAAAGGAAACTGCTGTGAGCAGACAGCACGTTGTAGACCAAAACACAGACGCTTTCCAGAGAGCAGTTCTGTGGCGCAGGAGACAGGCTTTAGCCATGTGATACAGTTGCTGTGCATCTCTCCAGAAGGCCCCAAACAACCCAAAAAGACTTTGATGTGAAGCTGCTCCATCCATTAAAACAATGCATACACTAGAATTTAGGATCCAATGCTAAAAGCAGTTATCACCTAATGCCAGCTTACTTGTGGATGAGCTGTAAATGCAATATAGCCCTAACCAGTAATGTGGGAGCTGACACTGAGGCAAGCAAACATTTCATACTTAATGTACAACAATATGCACGGAGCAAGCCAAAAGTCATGACTACAGGCCATGAATTTGTTGAACATGCATATTGAACAGCACGAAATGCACAACTGTCCAGACATCATAAAACTCTCCAACCCCATTAAATCACAACTTGGTGCTGAAACGACTATGGCAGACATAATTTTTACAGGTAGGAGTTCCTCTCTATGTTTAGTAAACACACTCATTCCTGAAAGGTTCTCATAGACTCAGAGTTGGGAACTGATTGAGAAAATTCAGGCACATTTTTCAAATGTTTGGCGTAGACATCAACAACAGAAGAAAACAAATTTGTAGCCACTATGTGTGCTTTAAGATAGCTACACAAGCACTCATACAAAGCAGTGGTGAAAGATTAATCCTGGGTGTATAATATAACTAGAAGTCAGGGCAGTGGAAATGATATCAAATATGCCTGCACAGCTAAGACGGGTCACAAGCCAGGGTGAAGTCAGTGGTTATAAATCAAACAGAAAGTTTTAGGTAATAACAGTAAATTGTTCAGTAAGTACAAAGAACTGGTGGGCATGCCAAAACGGGCTGCTGATAAAGGCCATCTATGTGATAACATATTTACTAATCACTTTTTGCCTCATCAAGTCAGGAAACACTCACAGAAGATACAAGATAACTACAGAGAGTGCTAAAATAAGAAGGAGTAGCTAACTGAATGTTACTTGGAAGAAGGAATCCAGGATGAAAGGCAGCACCAAGAAAACAACCTTGTATGCACATAGCCTGAGTCCTAGCTGCAGTTTTCACCTCTCTGTAGAAGGTTCTTTCATAACAAGCATATTCAATTCTAGAAATAGTGTAGAAACATGAGGTGGGACACAGGCTAGTACTGGCTGTCTGTTAAAAAGTAAACAAACAAACGAACAAAGGAAAAAAAAAAAACCATAACCCTGAAAATTTAAAGGAATTCTGAATGTATTACTATGAATGATACGAACATAAACACAACTTGAAACAAGCTTAACTCAGTTTGTAGGTAAACTATTATTGCAGCATAATAATAATTGCTATTTATTATTATACCACAAAGATATTTACTGGTTCCTGTGGAGATCAGAGAAAGGAACAGCATCATTCTCAGAATGCTGAAATTTATACGGTCTAACAGCAAAGTATTTTAACATGCATTTTAGGTAAAGCCAGCAATCAATCCTCCCTTTTATATTTCTATATTAGGAACAGTCATAGGGGAGAATTACATCATCTGTGACCAAGACTGTTACTGTAATCAATGAACATTTGGATATTCTCTGGCATCTGCACTGTGCAAGTCTCAAGACACTCCCATTTGTTTAAGACAATGTGTGTGAAATTACAGTGAGGAGATAGTCATGCTTAAATTTTCCTTTTTGGACAAGGTTCATTAGGATTGGGTAGAAGAATGTGGAAGTATAAACTTGTGGGTGTTAGACAATAAAAATCATTTGCAGTCTCTCAGTAGCAGCTTGGAAATAACAACTTCTGCAATACCAAGTCATGTCAAATAATCTGCCATCCATAACAGACACAGCACTGAATGCAAACTAATGAGGAATGCTGAATCTGGGAACAATTAAACCTGTCAACTAAACCTCACACTACAGACATGAAAGGTACGATGCTTTCCAACACAGAGCAAATGCTCTGTAGCTTTTAATGTTCTCCCTCCAGATGGATTTGGTCAATTAAGTAGAAGAAATGGTCAAAGGCTTTCATAAATTTAGTTGGTTCCTGGATTGCAGCCTCCCCAGTGAAAAGTTCAAATAGTCACTGTTTGCTACTTGTTCAGAGAATTGAGCTCTATAAAAGGGCTTCCTTCAATAAAACATGCTTAAAGCTGGCAGCAGTTCCTGGGTCCAGGAAATGGACGTGAAGAAAAAGCTGGTTCTGGATGGCCATTTCTAGAAGCCATGCCTCAGGATGTGGAGAGCATGCCCACCAAAAGGACAGGAAAGGTTCACAAGGGTTTAGCAAGCCTTGGTTAAAACCTCATGTAAGGTCCTGATAAATCTCCTATGAATTTTCATAGCTGTGCAGTTAAAAACCTGTTCTTTTTGAAGGTGTTATTTTCACTATGTTACCAGGCTAAATGGACTGCTTATCAGCTCTAATCTGTGTTTTGACAAGTAAAAAATGTTTACAAAGTTAAAAACTACAAAGAAAGTTTCTATTGGTAAGATCCCTTCTGGAATGGTGTGTGTGTAGCTTATGAAAATAATGTCACCCGCTTGTTTGTATTAACAGGAGTCTAGAAATGGCAACCCAGAGGAAACATTCCAAGCCTAAAGTCTGATTCTGTGTTTTGCCTGACCCTGCACAGTGCTCCCCATGGGAACAACTGTGATTTGAAGACACAGAGGCTGGCTGAGAGCTGGGAAAGAAGTTATTCTCTCTGGCTTTGTCTCTTTGCAAGAAGAATTCATTCCTAAAGGAGAATTGTATGAGGGAGTATCAAATCATGCCCTGCATTTTCTGAATAAGCCATACCACAGTTTAAAATGAAATGCATAAAATGGAAAAACACAGACAGCTTAACCTACCTTGGAGCTGTTTGCTTCCTAAAAAAAAAAAAAAATAAAAATAAAATCCTACATGCATGAAACTTGAAGAGTTTTTTGAAAATTGTCATCTGCTCCTCCTTTGCCTTGGCAAGAAGATGAATAATCAAAGCCTGTCCTTGTCTAAGCTTGTGAGTGTCATTGTGGATGGGTACAACTTGAGCCTTTCTAACTACGTTAGGCAGAAGGACAACCTGAGGCAAGCAGATCTGGCTCTCCCAGCTTGTGCTGAGGGGAAGCTGCAACACTGAAGAAGCCAGATACACCAGCAGAAAGATGTGACCTTACTGGAATGGAGGTTACTTGATTGTCCCTGTCAAGACTGTCCAAAGCCATTTCCAATTACAATGTTTTAACCACTTTGCATAATGAAGGAAATAAACATTTCTGCCTAGTCCTTGGATTGAATCAAACCATTCTTCTGTGAGTCATTCAGATGTACAGAAGAACTTCATCTCATACACAAGAATATTATTAAAATCACTTTCACATAGCCTTTGCATTTCTGGGAGTGGAAAATAGAATAGGAAAACACTATGAGTAAGGTCTGTCTTTTTGATATTACCAGAGGAAGGAAGTATTCAAAACCAGGCAAAAATAGATCTCTGTTGAGTTTTCCTGGTTTTTTATATTACCATTGAACTCAGATTATTGTGTCCTGTGATGCAAAAGATACAGAATTCAATGAAATAGGCACGAAAGGGATTAACAAGTTTGAATCTCACATGCATGTACTGCGATGATTTCTGCCTACTGAGCTTCCAAGTTGAGGAACAGTCAGCTGTCTGATGCCCGCAAGCAGGTTTGGCAATCATAGATCATACACTAGGCTGTGTTATGTAGATGAGAGGGGCAGGTTTCAAAGAAATGTCTGTGTGCTTAACTGCTACTCAGAATAGCACAAAATGCTTGTGATACAAATGAAGTCACTAAACCTTCTGGGTTATTTAAGGAAAGGCATGACCTGTAGAAAACTTATTTATTGTTTATAATTTTCAGTGAACTTAGAAAAATTCCTTTTACTCCATTGACAGGATTTGGTATTTGTAGTTTCACAGCATTCTGTTATGAAGCTGGATAGTACCTGATACAGGTAATCTCTGAAATTTTTCTTCCATTTAAATAAGAGCACCTAAAGGATGTGAACCGATATGGGAGAATATTAATACCAGGAAATAGTAATATAAAACCCTGGGAGGCAAAACAGCTGACTGTCTCCCAGATCAACACCTTGATCAGCCTGAAATGATGCTTTGAAGTTAACGCATCAGTCATGTTAAGATTTAATCAGAGTTATGAAATTCAAGCTTGCTTTATTCCACAAGAATAAATTCCCTTTTCTCAACATTTTAGATACAGAATTATTGTACAAGCTCTAAAACTTCATTTCTGTTTAGGAGAATGATGATAGCATTAAAAGTGGCATGAAAATATAATTTATGGTAGACTAAAAGGTATTAGATTACGGATGTGTTAGTGCCAATGAAACAACATAATAGAGCTTGGCAAAATGAACACAGTCATAATACGCATCTTCCACAACAGTTTCCAGGTAGCAGAGAAAATAAATCTACTTTAGGGGCCTTACTAAAGACTTATAATAAATAGGTAAATAAAATATGCAAGAATAATTTTTTTTTCTTGAGGCAGTCTCTCCCTGTATTCAAAGGGGACACTGCATAGGATGCTACAGGGAAGAAAGAGAAATATGACAGTTGGGGAAACAAGCCCTGAGAACCTCATATTATTAACATTTATGTCTAGGAAAAAAACATTCTAAAAGACAGCTTTACTTAATCAGCTACCTGTGTATCTTTTCATACTGCACATGATATTTCCATCAGAAAGATGCATTGGTACAAGTCAGGATACATCCTGAGAGTTCTCACAGATAACATTTCTTGATCATCTCTAATCTTTTTAGTTCCATGCAGAATGAGTTCTCAACACCCGTAGGACCACTACAAACATTATACTGTGTACAATGGAAAGAGGCAATATGCAAGGTACCTATTTCAGTTAGAGCACAACTATTACAATCTAAGTGCTATGAAGAATAATTATTTAAATTATGCTCTTATTTGCATATCTGATGAAGTGGCCTCTATTGATGTTGTTTTTCCTTTATACATTTAGTTTATCTAATGCATCTATTACTATCCTGTGAAAAGGGGAACCCTGCAAAATGATCTTATTGGTGCTGCATGTTTTAATTTTATTATTTCTACTACTCAAACAAACTCTAACAGCCTCTCAGTTTCAACTGAGACCTAAGTCAAGGCTGTAATCATATTCATCAGCTCCCGCTCTAATTACTGAGTTTTAATCCAAATTTTCCATTTATTAGCCATCTTTAATCCATAGGTATATTTTGCAATTTCTAAACATAATAGGAGATCAAAGGGCTAGAGAACCTGCCCTAGGAAGAAAGACTGAAGGAGTTAGGTCTCTTCACCCTGATGAAAAGAAGGCTCAGGGACTCCTCATCACAGTATTCCAGTACTTAAAGGGTGGCTAGAAAGAGGACAGAGGGTCTCTCTTCACAAGACCTACATGGAGAAGACAAGGGGTAACGAGTACAAGTTGTACCAGGAGAGGTTTCATCTCAATATGCTGGGTCCTGCACTTTGGTCAGAACAACCCCGCACAATGCTACAGGCTTGGGGCAGAGTGGCTGGAGGGCTGCCTGGCAGAAAAGGACCTGAGTGTGCTGGTTGACAACCTGCTGAACGTGAGCCAGCAGTGTGCCCAGGTGGCCAAGAAGGCCAACAGCATCCTGGCTTGTATCAGGAACAGTGTGGCCAGCAGGAGTAGGGAAGTGATTGTGCCCCTGTACTCGTCACCGATGAGGCCGCACTTTGAGTACTGTGTTCAGTTTTGGGCCCCTCAGTACAAGAAGGATATTGAGGGCTGGAGTGTGTCCAAAGAAGGGCAATAAAGCTGGTCAAGGAACTGCAGCACGAGTCTTATGAGGAGCGGCTGAGGGAACTGGGGTTGTTTAACCTGGAGAAGAGGAAACTGAGGGGAGACTTTATCCTTCTCTACAACTACCTCAAAGGAGGTTGTAGACAGGTGGGTGATCATCTCTTCTCCCAAGTAACTAGCAATAGGACAAGAGGAAATGGCCTCAAGTTGCAGCAGAGGAGGTTTAGATTAGATATTAGGAAAAATTTCTTCACCAAAAGAGTGGTCAGGCTTCAGAACAGGCTGCCCAGAAAGGTGGTGGAGTCACCATCCCTAGAGGTATTCAAAAAACATGTAGATGTAGCACTTTCAGACATAGTTTAGTAGACATGGTGGTGTTGGGTTGATGGTTGGATTTGATGATCTTAGAGGTCTTTTCCAACCTTAAGATTCTATGATTTTATGATTCTATGATTCTAAGACATTTTTTTACAGTGAGAACAATCATTTCCTGGAACAGCCTTCCCAGGAACATGGTAGAGTCCTCATCACTGGATGTTTGTAAGATGCGATTGGACAGGATACTAGACAATCTCATCTAGGCTTTCTTTCCCATGAAAGGTTGGACCAGATAATCTTCCGAACTCCCTTCCAACCTGGCTGTTTCTATGATCCAGTGTTTCTGTGATCTTCAATACAGGTTTAAAATGGAATGAGTTTTTGAAAACACAGTAAGTGTAAGAGACACATTATACTAATATCACAAGCAAATATTGCTTTAGCCTTTTTAGGTTTAAAAAAAAAAAAAAAGCCCAAAACAAAAAACCCACAAAGTATTTTGTTTGCGGCATGGGAGGTCCTTTTCCTTTCATTAGTGTTTCACCACTAAGTAATAGTATTCAGGGTGCCATTATGTAGCACTGAATCGCTTCAGGAAAAACTCACAAGTATGGCAATTGCCAAATGTAATGGAGGTAATAGAATTTTTTTCAACCAGTTCTATAAGGATCAGAATTTAATCCATCATCTTCTTAGATGACAATAAGTGGCAATTAATGCCATCATTTTTACCAATTAGTTTTAAACATATGCATAGACATTCAACTGCCAATTTAGAAAAAACAGCTTCACAGTTCACCCAAGATTTTCTGCCTGCTCCTCAAGAAATTGAATGCAATTTTCTTACATTTTGTAACTTGTAAAATGCATGTGATGGCCTTCCAAAAGTTTCCATCTGTTACTGAGGCGAAGGTTTTTCATATGTATCTGTATATATATACATTATTCAGCAGATAATTTAATACATAATTATGTTAAATTTAAAGAGGAATAAGCTCAATAAGAACAAGAAAATAAATTTTGTCATACACCTGTTATAAACATCTGTAAATCTACACTATAGGATAAACTGTAGAGGAGACCAACATCACCCAGAATAGGTGCACTACTATAGGATTTATAAGTGACAGAGTGATAAAATGCAACAATTTTTCCCCAAATCAGCTGCCAAAACACCTTATGAAAGATAAAAACATCTGACTTTTTCAATTTAGGTTGCATTTTTTATAATTCTGGTGAGTTATTTCCATGTGTTTGTATGACTCACTATACACTTGATGGAGTTCACTTATAATTAAAAAAAAGAGAACAGTACTCATAAGACATTGGAGAAAATTAACTACAAAGGACAATTTGGCAAGAGCTTTGGGAGTTGTTGCCTTTGGGACAGAATAAAAGAAGTTCCTAGGGATATTAACATTGGAATTGACAGCATCATTCAGTGATATGGAAGTTACTAAGCAATCTTTTGAAAGCTTGTGGGGGTTTTTTTTCACTGGAAGCTGCATGAAAATCCAGAAACTGAGCTTAGCAAAGAGCAAGAAGAGAATAAAATCTAATTTGAGTAGATAGATCTCAATGAAAGCTGAAAGAGATGGATTACATGACTGTTAACACAGAATATTAACGTCACCTTGACTTTCAAAGGAACATGAACAAACAACTTTGGG
The DNA here is from genome assembly GCA_013400195.1 of Aramus guarauna. Taxonomy (NCBI): domain Eukaryota; kingdom Metazoa; phylum Chordata; class Aves; order Gruiformes; family Aramidae; genus Aramus; species Aramus guarauna. The sequence goes on from VXBL01001362.1 coordinate 85,915, forward strand.
ATAGATTAATACAAGGTATTTTCTTTATATCCTTGTGTTTCTAAACCTTCTATAGTACTACATACCTTAGCAAGGGGGAAAACGCAACCAAAATATAAGACAATCTGATTGTAGGGAGACACTAGACTGTGTGCGTAATTTCTATAAAATAGTATCCTATTGGATCATGTAAATGCTTCAGGAGGTCTAATTTAGACAACATAGCTGGTTTCACATCAGCAAACCAGATATCAAGTAAAACCAAAAGGTTAACTCTATTGCTAACATAATTCATATATAACATTTGTACAAGTAATGAACATTGTTGAAACTGTATAAACAGGACATCTTGAGCAATCATTTATCAGCTTTTTTTCACTAACCTAAACAGTAACAACAGCCTCAGACAATGTATCTTAGCAGACAGATTTAATACTCTGGAAACGTCACTAATTTCAAAGGTTAGCCAGAAAGAAGAAAGATAAAAAGAGGAAAGCAATCTAATGCACAGTGAATTTTAGAGATTATAGATCATAATGAACGGGGTTCTCTTTGTTCTTTGCTTATCAGGTGTCAATCGACTACCAGGTCAGACTGCTAAAGGTGTATAGAATGATAAGAACAAGGCTAGACATTCTTTTCTTCAAATAAGATAGCTATTGCAAGAAAGGGACAATGTGCATCTTACGATATCATATTCAATAACACCTGTGAACTCAGAAAGGACTGCAAAAACTGTATTTCCATAAGAATCAGGTCCCATGGAATCGTGCATGCCCAGTTTCTTTAAATGTTCCACAGCCTGAGCTTTCTGCTACCATGGGTAAGGTTTCCTTTCTCCTGAATTTTCCTCTAGTCTCAGGGGCCTGGAATTCCTGAAAACAAATCATGCTAGTAAAGACTGAGTAAAAGAAAGCCCTGGGTACTTCAGCCTTTTCAATATCCTTTGTTATCAGATCCTATTTAGCACTGTGTACCCATGTCCCCTAGTCTTCATATTCTGCTTATACACCTGGAGAAGCCCTTCTTACTTCTCTTTATGTGCCTCAGTGGGTTCAACTCTAGATGACCTTTGGCTTTCTTAACTTCACCTCTTATCTCTTGGACAGCATCTTTATATACCTGAGTTATCTGACCCTACTTCTACTTCTCGTATGCTGCTACTTGATAGTAGGAGATGCCAAGGAAAAAGTTTGGTGTAGGATTTCTAACTCTAAGGCAAAGATTAAAATATTCCCTCTAGTAAGGATTGACAACTGAGTCAGGAATCAATTGGGATGCTTATTCCATGAAATAAAATATGGTGTAAAGGCCCTTGCACTAGCTCTATTTAGGTTGACATAAATATATGGTGGAGTGCAATGCCATGCTGAGATAACAGCCTGAGCAGCAGCAAATGAAAGCTTGAAAACTCTGCTTCTAAAAACAATTAAGTAGCTCAGGTGCCACGTTGCCTTCAGATACATATATAGTTTCAACTTTGGGAGCTAGCTCCATTGGCACTAGCTTTGCGCATATGCTAAGTTTTGGTGTACATACAGTACAAGGCAATTACTTTTTTTTTTTTTTTTCCCTTAAACAAAACAAAAGCAGAAGAATGACAATTTTTCATACGTACATGCCCATTTACCCAATGCTTAGATAATTCATTTGGGAAAAACTCAAGCTCAAAGCTTCTTACTTAAGTGATTTGGAATGAGAATTTGATCCCACATCCTTTCAGCTTGCCTGAAATACTAGATTAAAATAGACAACAAGGTTGTGTTTTTTCTAAGTTTTTCAAGTATTGCTATGTCAAAAGAAAAAGAAGTATCTCAAATCTAGTTCTGAGTGTCTTCTAATAGCACATCAGATCACTATAACCAGATTGAAATCTGGCTGATGAAAAAATGGTCCCATCCTAAAAATCCATGTTCTTCATTAAGCCAGTTTCTTCATTAAGCTCAATATCTAGACATAGTTACAGTCACTGTAATCTGACATAAATACATCCTTCTGCCAAATATGGACATTCCCACAATGGTCTAATGTAGCTATTACAGCCAAGACAAGGAGAAACTAACCAATGCTGTCTAGTTGATAGATAGTGCTGGTGGTCTGAGCATCTCCCAGGGAGATGCCACATTGTGAATATTTCTTTATCTTCCATGGGATATTCAGACTTGCAGCTGACTATCAAGAGTATCCAGAAAGAGGACTACAGACTAGAACATACCCTGTCTCATAGTAAACGTAAAAGAAAGCCACAGTTTCACCCATGGGAAGGGAATGAGAACTCAGGGAAATCAACATGGGCAGCTGCTCTTTAATGCACACCAAGTTAGATTTACATAGAAAACTTGCAAGCCTAAGCACTTCTTGTTGTGCCTAAGACATATATATTCAAGGCCTCAGCAAAACATTCTTTGCACACAATAATTTGATGCTTGCCAACATTCCTCTGTTGCATTGCCTCTATGTCATTTCTCCTCCTGCCCATTCACCTATGCATCATTAACCAGCTAGACATCTAGCTTACTTGAAATGCCCATTCATGGGTTTGGATTTTTTTCTCCCCTCCTCTTTTAAGTCTGTAGGGTCTGATCTGGTAACTCCATAAAATATGTTATGGGAGGAGGGAAACTCATTCATATACAAAATAAACACTATTGAAGGATTCAGCTAAAAGAGAAAGGCTTCTGCTCCAACGGTTATTTAATGCTCACATGTGAAGCAGAACTTCAACAGACAAGATCCGTATGAATATGCTTCATCTATAAAATACTCACTAGTTAGATGGAAAAGCTGGAGCATAACCCTTGCTACAAATCATACAGAGCCGGGAGCTGCACTCGGTCTTCTGCATTTCATAGCACTCCAACTACAAGGAAGAAAATATGTTCTACAAATATATGCAGCTGCTAGTACTGTGTGTGAAAGATAAAATATAGCTTTTTAAAATAGTTTTGTAAGCACTTCTAATGGAAACACTCTCACTGGAATTTTTTACTGCTTTGCTCTCTGTGAACATTTGTTGGAGCACACATTTACCTCCCTAAATGATTGCAAATAAAAGTGGTAGTGAACACTACCTCCAGCAAAGCAAATTACCAGCTTGCATGTTGAAGAATCACTCTGCTGTTGCATTTCCCAGCCCTCTTTGACCACTGCTTTTAAAGACATTGCTGTTCTCACTCTTCTAGTAATAAGAAATTATTATAGACTGTATACCATAGTGCAGGAGGACTGATTGAGTAGAACTGCTGGAGAGCAGAAGTTATCAACAGGCAGCTCTCACTGTGCTATTTACCTGTCCACTTTTAAAGTCTGTTAAACTTTTCATGTAATGGGAAAAAAATGTTAGCGAAGTAGTGCTAGTGCATGTACACAGTTTCCTTCTCTTTCTCAATCAGTCACATACACATGTGCACACATATGTACACACACAGAGAGCATTTCTTTCTTTGTTCAACTTTGATTATGGCAGTTCCCAGCTGAAATTCTCCACAGTATATTTCCAGTTTAAGGCTTTTCAGGAAGAATTTCATTTGTACAGGCTGAAAACTGGCAGAAACTGTTGTCAGTTGACATCCACAGAATTTCCTGATCTTATATTACTCATTTTTAAACCATTATTGTGAAACCAGTTAAAGAGCTTTGAAATGGAAAATCCCAGTCTTTACAGTTCTTCACTGCTTTTTATCTATCATTGGTCTCATTGGCATTTTCTACTTAGAAATAAATGCTTTCATTAAGAGGGAATAGAATTTTTTAGCTGACTAGAATCTTTCAGACAGTAATTTTAATGTACACCTTTATTCTAAGTGAGTTTCTTAAATAACATCTATTTGCTCTCTGAAAGCATGCTAACAGTCTTATACAACACACTCCATTAACATGGAAATAGATTTTGTGTGTGTAATTTACTTTTCTGCCACTGTATTACATTATAGCTGTAGTTATCAAAGACACTGGAAAACTCTCACTGTACTTCAAAGTGTGTAAGATTCCAGCTGTTTTTTATTGTGCTTCTAATATGTGTTCTGACTAACATACTTGGTAATATATATAAGTGTATATGTATATCAATACACAAATATATTTAAAATTTTCACATTTTATGAATATTTTAAAAATATAAATAAAATGTTAAAATTTTGCAAGAAGCTTATGAATATATAAGCATAACTGACATTCATTAGCATAATGTGTAAACATTAAGAATTAATATTCCAGGAATGATGATAGAGTAAAACAAGACTATGCAATCATAGAATAGAATCATAGAATCATTTAGGTTGGAAAAGACCTTTAAGATCATCAAGTCCAACTGTTAACCTAGCACTGCCAAGTCCACCACTAAACTGTCCCTAAGCACCACATCTACAAGTCTTTTAAATACCTCCACGGATGGTGACTCAGACACTTCCCTGGGCACCCTGTTCCAATGATTGACAACCCTTTTGGTGAAGAAATTTTTCCTAATATCCAATTTAAACTTCCCCTGGCACAACTTGAGGCCAATTCCTCTTGTCCTATTGCTTGTTACTTGGGAGAAGAGACCAACACCCACCTGGCTACAGCCTCCTTTCAGGCATTTGTAAAGAGCAACAGGGTCTCCCCTCAGCCTCCTTTTCTCCAGACTAAACAACCCCAGTTCCCTCAGCCACTCCTCACAGGACTTGTTTTCTAGGCCCTTCACCAGGTTGTTGCACTTCTTTGGACACGCTCCAGCACCTCAATGTCTTTCTTGTAGTGAGGGGCTCAAAACTGAACACAGTACTCAGGGTGCAGCCTCACCAGTGCCCAGTACAGGTGGATGATCACTTCCATACTCCTGCTGGCCACGCTATTCCTGAAACAAGCCAGGACGCTGTTGGCCTTCCTGGCCACCAGCCGATTATCAACTAATACCCCCAGGTCCTTTTCCTCCAGGCAGCTTTCTAGCCACTCTTCCACAAGCCTGTAGCATTGCATGGGGTTGGTCCTAGTGCAGGACCCAGCACTGAGACTTGCTGAACCTCGTACAGTTGTCTTTGGACTATCGATCCAGCCTGTCCAGATCCCTCTGTAGAGCCTTCCTACCCTCAAGCAGATCAACACTCCCACACAACTTGGCGTTGTCTGCAAACTTACCAAGGGTGCACTTGATCCCCTCATCCAGATCATTGATAAAGATATTAAAGAGAACTGGCCCCAGTACTGAGCCCTGGGGAACATCACTTGTGACCGGCCACCAACTGAATTTAACTCCATTCACCACAACTCTTTGGGCCCAGCCGAGCTAGAGTAGGTAGCAATGAGAATATTATAGTGTTCATCTGATGCTATTTATTGCTATTATAAGTCTTTAAAAATATACATCTTGGGAAACAATTGGCAGTAAGTATACAGCTACATGACCAAAGGAGGTAATATCTTCAGTAAGATTGCTGAAAATAAATCCTAATGCAAATGTAACTTCATATAACACAATATTTGGTTCTAATCCTAGCAAAGGATCACACTAAAGTAGAAAAATACAAATGTCTTGAGGAAAAAAGTACTGAGGAAGTGGGCTTTTCTAGCACTGATTCTTGATTCTGTGATAAAATCCTGAACACTAAAGTTAACTCAGAGGCAGTTTTAGACACTCTAGAGCTTTCAGAACACAGCAGTATGCCAGTTCAGTCCTTTTTGTGGCTATTTTTCTGTGTCACAGACATCAGATAAGTGTACCATGGCTTGATGACATGAAAGGAATTCCTACTTACCAAGTTATTCCACTTCAAGGGTAATACAATCAGTCTTTCTGGGATCTTATTGAGGCCCAGAAGTCATGGAGATAAACTGCATATATTTAAGAAGGCAGTCAGATCATGAATTTGTATGCAGAGTATTCACTATACCTCTAAACCAAACCAAACCATAAAACCCCATGTTGTTCTACTACCGTAAAAAAAATAAAATAAATAAAATAAAATAAAATAAAATAAAATAAAATAAAATAAAAATTCCCCACTGTGCTGGCTGAATCAACTCAGTACTCTCTGCACATGAATTAGGCTAATTGCACCAGGCCCTCAGTAGACAAAATGTGTGACTATACCAGGGTTCATGACCAAAAAGCACCCGAGCACCCGGGTGTTCAGCTCTCCCACAACGGCAGCACATCCAGGTGCTGGAAGTTGCAAATGATGTTCAGTGACTTGCTTCCCACTCTACACTCCCACGTGGTGCAGGCTCTGCTTCAGGTGCTGAGTTCTGCATTTCTCCCTGCTGACCTTCCTGGCACTACTGTCGACTGTCCTCAGGTTTACAGAGGCATCTCCAAACTTGAGCCAATGTCTATGTCAACAACTCTGTAGAACCACCTACAAATTTGTAGATGTTGCACTCTTTGTCATCAACCTGGTCATCAATATGACAGTCTGGGCCCAGTACGGGTCTGAGCCCTTTTGAGCCTGTGTACAATTTTCAAGCCACTTCATAGTTTATTCTTTTAGTCCAGTATGTATCTTCCAGCTTAGCCATTCCGGCCCACCTTCCATGTCATCCTTATATTGCTCTTATACTTAGGCAACTAAATTGCACATCTACATGTGTAATCATTATTCTAGATTTCATTAGCTGAGTCGAGCTGATGTTTAAGACTTTCAAATTCCTATGCCACTTCTGTCTGACTCACAGTCATCTCCGATCCTTAAATTTGTAACAGAAAGCTGAGGTTATGGCTTCTCCATGTGAAATACTGTTGAAATACCTGTAGAAAAAATATTTCATCTGTATTCCAAGAGATTACCCTCACTGAAGATCTATGGGTATAAAGAGTTCACTGCTTTAATCTGTCTTGTACTGAGGGGGGCATACCTACCACACTTCATACAGCAATTATGATAAATGATATTGCTTCTGAATTTTCCAGTAGCTAAGGCATTAGTTAGACATATGAGGATTAAAGTTAATGAGATACAGCTACTATCTGCAGAGGCATGAAATAAATAAACCACTAAGATAGAAGAGACTTCCAAATACCTGGTCTAACTATAAACAAACATTTCAGTGTTGGGGTTTCTTACAGTACGCAAGGCTTCAAGAATTTCCCTACTCTTCACCTCTATGGAGGACAAGCAAAACATCTGCTGAGAGCTTTGCATAGGATTTAATAAAAGCAGAGTCAGGCTCTGTCTGTATGAACTGTTCAGCAGCTGGTAGGAGGAAAATGTTCCCGAACGGTCTGTTTTTGTTGACATTCCTGATATTTCTATTTCTGATATATATAAAGTTACTGTGTATACATCGTGTTCATGCCACAAGCACTTTTAGGAGCTGGAGCCAGAAGCACATTCTCAAGCTTCATATGCCAAGATGAGAAAAATCAACTCAATTCCCAACACCTTGTAAAGCTGCCAAGGTCAGGAAGACCTCGAGTTATATACTGCTGTAAGTGACAGTTGCATATGTTAAAGGTGTTTGTTATGGCAATACATATTTTTCATTTTCTGTTCATAGAGAAGAGATTGTTCATATAAACAGAAGGTAAAAAAAATATTGTTAGCATTCCTACTGATCAGTATTTTTCTTTACTCCTTCTGCAGCTTTAAAATTTAATTACCCTTGAGTTTCTTCACTTTCAACCATATGCAAATCAATAAGAGACAGAGGCAAACGTAACAATTGTTTGTTGTTCTCTAACCAGTGCAGAGTTCTGTACAAGCCGTGGCACACACCTTTTCAGTTGAATTCTCTATGCAGCTGCAGACTCCTCAGTGCAATGTGTTTTGAGACTTAGAAACAGAATAAATATTAGCTTCAGTGGAGAACCCCCTTTAGCAACTTCAGAGGGTCGGAACTGTGTTACAAAGGAGAATGTGATTTTCCTTCTGACACAGGTACAGAGCAGGGGCATCATCAGAGGAAAATATCAGAAGGGGAGGCTTGAGTGGGATGGAGCCATCTTTATCAACCAGGTCCAAAAAGAAAAAGAAGACTGAGAATGTCTCGAACTTCTCTGGATGCAATTGCCTCATCCCTGTTTCCTCTCCTTCCAGCTCCAAGATGGTTAGCTCTTTCCCTGTGTCTCTACCACTGTTGAGATAGCCTGGAAGGGCTCAGTAGCTTGAGTTCAGCTTTTCAAATGTGTTGCTTTCTCTCACCACATAGCTCATTAGGAACCTCTGCTCTAGGCACCAGCGATTCACCCACAGAGATACCTAACTGCTGCCCCACCAGCACAGTCCCAGTCAGGATCCAGAGCAGACCTATGCCTGTGCCTCTACACAGGAGTCGGTTCATGAGCAAGAAGCTCAGTAGGAGCTATGGAAAGAGCCATCGCTTGTCCACCCCTTTTCTCTGGAGGCCATACAGTGGAGTGAAGAACACCTGTGTGAGGCATTACAAAACAATCTTTTGATTGCAGAATCAAAACGCAGAATGTCTTTAGCCTTTTGGCATACTCTACCATCACGTCCCAAAGATGGAGCTGTGCAGCCTGTTTAGAAAAGGGCTGCAGCCCCATAAAGTCGAGGCACTTCACAACCCATCCCAAACATACTGAGTCTTTTCTTGTATATAAACTTACAGGCTAACTAACACTGCCTTACTCACTCTGCGGTAATTAAAACATGTCTTAACTGCTTCAGTGTACGGCACTGTAGTAGTGTCCAAATTCTAATATGGCTTCAAAGACTTTTTTTGCCATGTACTCCATTGACTGTGGGTCCTGTGCTATGCCTGACAAAGGCAAAAGGCCTCACCTTGCAGTTTGTGCCAGACCTGGGTTTGTGTTTACACAGTCTTGCCCAGGGACTGACGAGCCAGATGGTGCTGACAGCAGCCCTCTGGCAATGGCAGAAAGTGTTCATGGGAAGCAATGGAAGAAACCTCCAGCCTGGAAGTTGGTGACCTTAGCTGTGTTGTAGTGGTGACAGTCAGAGAGGGTGAGGAGGCTCACACTTTGCAAGTGCTACTGCAGAAAGACATATAGCAAAGAAAGAAAAACTAATTTGGAACATAAGGACTTCATAACTAGATGAAGACAATATCAGCAAAAAAGAGTACATTCGTTTGGGAAAGGCTTGAGGGCCAGAAATCTTGCTTTTTTAAATCAGCATGTCTACATAGATTTCAGTAAAACTACATTGATTTACCTCTGTTGGGTACCTAGTTATTTCTACAGTAGAAGAAAGGCTTAATAAACATTACAGATTGTATTCTCACCCTGTATAAATTGTTACAGTTCCCTTGATATCAGTGGAACTACACTGGATTACAACAGACAAAAGGTCAAGCTCAACTATACCAAAGAACATTCACTGAGTGCTTACTGAGCTTTTGTGGTTCAGCTTCCCTGCACAGGGACTCTCACTGTGTAAGGTGCTTTGAGGAGCTGGACTCCCTACATGAAAAGAGGCTAAGATTGACTGCAAAAGGCATTTTAAGATCTTTATGGAAGTTTGGTGCAGAATAGATGTTGTCATTTACTCATGCAAATGTAAAGGTATCTATTCCAGGTAGAACCCCCTGGTGACTGAAAAAGATATTATTTGCATTTAGTTCATTGTGCCTGATGTAGAATTAAAGAAAAGAAAAAAGGTAACAGCCAGTTTGTCAAAGTGAAGTTTGGTTACAGCTGTCAAAGTTTGTAAGCCACATCAGCTGCTCAGTTTGAAAAAAGCAGCAAAAGGCTATTTGCAGATGTGCTTGGGCTCAAATGTTCATCCCTTGTGACCTTATGTGAGTCTGAACTGTATTGACACAATCACATTTCTCCATCTCACTTCACAGATACATCTGCAAGAGTTAGGATCATTTCTGTAAACTTATGAAAACTGTGTTCCGCCTTGAGATATTACTTGAGGAAGTCACTCATATATTGATTCCTGATGTTGCTGGTTTTAGCAAGATAAGACTTCTAATCCATCTGCTGAATGTTACTCTGCCAAAGATTAAACAGCTTTCATGCCCACCCATCCTCCCAAATTAAAATAGAGGAAAAAAAAAAAAAAAGATTAGTGTGTTGATGGATTAAGGAAGGTCTATTTTCAGAAATAAGCAAAAGCAACAAGATGTGCTGTTTTCTACATCAGCGCCAACTTCTGAAGCTTTAAAGATCATTTTTGTCTACAAAGAAAGGAATGGAAAACCCCAAGTGTGCAGCATCACTACCTGTAAAACCAGCAAAATTTCACTCAAAGCAAATGAAGACCTTTATGCATCCTGCTGAGAGGTGCAGGCTGTTAGCCTACTATTCTTATCCTCCTTTGTTCTGAAAACAAGAATGCTACGATGAATTTGAAAGTCCAGTTTGCTCTAACTAACAACTGTGAAAATCCAGAACACTCTCTGATAACAGTGAGGTTGGGTCAGCCTGAAACTATTACAAATAAGCACAGTTTTCTTGTTCTTTCAAAAGGCACTAAAGAAAGGAAGGTATCTTAGAAAGGACAGTGGGATCTCAGGAGAGAGAATGAAGAGAGAAAAGCATTACTTGGGAGCCTTGGGAAGAGTAAGAAACCATCCTCAGCAAGGAATGTAAGAAATTTTAAGTACCAAGGTAGGGAAGAATGCTCATTATCTTTGGCATATTTGTTAGTTTCCCCAGCGATTATGGAATGGAAAGTAATGTTATCAGATTTCTCTGACTAATGAAGTAAGCAGCTGAAATGACCTTGTATGATACACTAATATGTGTTTTATGCACATATATTTCTTGTTTGCTGACACAAGTTGGACAGAAGTTAAATAAATAGTTTGCATGATTGGTGAAATTATATTATTATTGAGAATTATACACAATATATAAAATAAAGAATTACAAAATTCTACTCTGTTCTCATGAGACCCCACCTGGAGTACTGCATCCAACTCTGGGGTCCCCAGTACAAGAAAGACATGCAGGCTGTTGGAGCGAGCCAGAGGAGGGCCACAAAGATGATCAGAGGGCTGGAGCACCTCTCCTGTAGGGACAGGCAGAGAGAGTTGGGGTTGTTCAGCCTGGAGAAAAGAAGGCTCTGATGAGACCTTATAGCAGCCTTCCAGTATCTGAAGGGGCCTACAAGAAATCTGGAGAAGGACTGTTTGCAAGACCATGTAGTCATAGGACAAGTAGTAATGGTTTTAAATGGAAAAAAGGTAGATTTAGATTAGATATTAGGAAGAAATTCTTCACTGTGAGGGTGGTGAGACACTGGAACAGTGTCTCTCCAGAAGCTGTGGATGTCCCCTCCCTGGAAGTGTTCAAGGAAAGGTTGGATGGGGCTTTGGGCAACCTGGTCTAGTGGAGGGTGTCCCTGCCCATGGGAGGGAGGTTGGAACTAGATGATCTTTGAGGTCCCTTCCAACCCAAACCATTCCATGATTCTATGAAAACAGCTGCAGTTTCACATCTGTTCTAAAATGTTAAAGACCTTTATCCTCCCTGGTCACAAGTACTTAGTAGTACTTAGTACAAGTACTACTATTATTTAGAGATATAAACTTTGTTATTTAAATACAAGTAGCATCATTTATAACAGAAGTGTAAGTGCCCAGAAATACATGCAGACACACTCATACACGCACAAACACAACCGCACTAACAAATCAGTGCACTAAAAATTAAAAAAAAAACAAAAACAACTCATACCCCTGACAATATTGCCTTTAGTCATTGGTAATAAAGGCTGCATATACAGGGAAACAGCTGAATGACCAGACAAGTTGGTCAGACCAATATATATTAAAGCAGTAGAAGAATTTCTATTGACTACAAAGGTATGGAATGGATCCATACTGTGTGCACATGAGAAGCCTAGCAAGGTCTTCCAAAACTTAAAATTGGGTATTACTAACCCATTCTAGCCTTTTCCTGGGTTTGTTTTTTGATTTGTAAGAGATTCCTTGTTCAGTGTATCCATGTCAAGACACAGTCCTTTTGAAAGAAACTGGTCTTTTCTTGGTATCAAAGTCTGATCTGTCATAGAAATTCTGATCTAAACAAAGATACTACTGTGGATTCAGAGGAAGGACCAACATTTCTGCTGTTTCTGAGGACCTTTCAATTATTAACTGGCTTTGACATCTATATTTTACCCTGGAGTAAGGAAATATTTCACAAAGACTGATACTGAGATAGTAAACTGAGCAGCTTTTTCAAAGAAAGGTCTGAGTGAAGCAAATATAAGCATTCTAATCATCTGTCCAGTGTTCAGTGCATTACCTGGGTGCTATATCCTATATTTCAGAACTAGATTTGGCATCTGAATACTGACCAAAACTTAAGGCATTTCAGATGGAGCTTTGATTGCTTTTCAAGACTTCAGTCCAAGAAATAGCACCTTTAGCCTCCAGGATCAGACGCAGAAGTGTAGAAAAGAAATGCATTTATTATATATATGCTTTATTTCAAAGATATATGTCCCATTTTCTACAGGTTCTTCTGGGTATAAGAGAAATAGTAGCTAAAGGGATATGTAAGCATAAGTAACTATGTGATTATACATTAATGCTTTAGAAAGACTGTATGTGAAGTCATTGCATTAATAGCATCACTTAACCTGAGCATGTTTCGTACTCCTACTTTAACCTTCAGATGTGTAGATTTAATATATCCAACTTTTTCAACTATCTCTCAGGTCCTACTATAGGCTTCTTGTACACACTGGGGAAACTGTTATGACCCCTTATGTCATGAGATAATTTTCTTCAGACCAGATTATCCTGAACAAATTATTCTCTGTTTTAACATGAATAAGTTTAATAATTTTAGTAGTACTGCACTGAAATGAGAGTGTAGCTTTTATAATTTAAACTACAGTTATAATTTCTTTAATATAAACTGAGATAAAAATCCAAGAAAAGGTGAAATCTTTACGTCTTTTGATTTTTATTTCTTTTCCCCCCATTGGTTCAAGCCTAGGGGAACACTTCAGACTGTAATTATTCTGTAGGCCACTTGAACATTTCTATTGCTTGAAAAGACAGCAACTCATCTTTCCTAACTATAGAAAGCAATGCTGCAGTTTGCATTAATGAGTGTCTGCTGTAGTTATGCATTTTATAATTAGTCTTATTATGGTTCATAGAGTTTAAATTTCCAGGTTTTGTTCTGCATCCAAATGTAAACAGCTCCCAAATAACACAATACTCTAGTAAATTCTCTTTAAATACTAGCACCCACTTGCTAAAGTTCACAAATATGAATTCTGCTTCAGGACCAAATCTGGCCTTTCCCACATTCATATTCAAAGCAAGCAGATGATAAACAAACCACAGACAATAAACCCTCTGGAGTAGTCAAGAGTGATCCAAGAGGGACCTGTGGCAAACATCCCATTTCATACTATTACAGGGGAAACAAACTTTTCCTTGTCATCAACATGTGAAAATCTGCACCACCTTTCCAAAGTTCAGTCATGGATTCTAGGATAAGAGTGAGTCCAGTTGGAAAGCACAGTAAACTGTGGATTTGTCACAGGCAAAACCTGGGACAGCCTGAAGGCATCTGTGAATTGTGTGCTTTCTGATCTTATTTTTTTATTGCGTTCCTATTTTCTTCTGCTCCACACCGAAGATTTTTCAGCTCAGTGTGTGAACAGCAATATGTATGCCCCTCTAGGTCATTAGAATTACAGAAATAGTTACCATCAAAGTTTGTCTTGAGATATTAGTTTACTTTACATGTTCTAAGATTGGCTTTGAGATCATCTTCCTAATGTTTCAGCCACCCAGCTCTACACCTTTGTCTTTCTATCAAAAAAATGGGATGCTCCCCTCAGGCATGTGAACTATATGACTTTGCTGTCTCATCTGAGATATGATAATTACGATGTCAATGTCAGTGCTTTTACAGACCTGCAAAGCTTCAGTACTAGTTATCATATTTTGCCACTTCGCACTAGGTATTTGCTGAAAACAGTATAGGTGGAAATGAATGAGACATTTACATAGCAATCTGTCCAAATCTTGAAGCCATAAAACTATGACAACAGCAGCATAATATTCCCATTCAAAAACTAATTTTGAGTTCAGTCAGTGGCTGGCACCATAATTTACCAAAGTATTGCTAGCCATGCTGATACTTTGTGATATCATCAGCAATCACCGCATTTCATTACAAGATAACAAAGCTTGTCGGCAGCCTGAGTCACACATTATCAGTGGACACTAAGGGGACTGTTACAAAGCTACCCTGTCCTGTGGGAAGCATAAATTCTGGGCCTTGAGATTTGTTGATAGACTGTGAGATCACTGTGCTTTGTAGCAAAGCAACCAGTGGTCAGTAGGGTATCTGCAGGATATGAGCCTTTTTTTTTGCATTTACAGGTTTCAAGAATACTCTGATAGCTGTTGTTAAATTTGTCCATCAACACTGCATCACACACAGTGTCAATATGAAGTCAATTTAACTTATTAAAAAAAAAAAAATTCAGAAAACATCTTTTCTTAATAAGATGAAACCTTCATTCTCATATAACCAAACCAGATACTGCTGATCTACTAATCAGGGCACCCAAATGGACTGTCCACAAATCAGAACAGTTCATAGCAGCAAAGGTTTTAGAAGGATTATGAAAATCACTTAAAGGTTTTGGTTTTCCTCAAGGTGCTTCATGTGAAAGAACCATGTAGTAAAACAAGTCTGTCATGGCATTGTCAGAATGGAATCCATGCTGACTTTTACAAGTTTTTTGAATTCTCTGCAAATTCACTAGGCAAACAATTTAACAGAATTGGCATGCATCATTCCAGCAGCTGCTGAATTCTATCGGAGGGGGACTGATAATCCCCCTCTTTCATAAGCCAACCAGCTGGGTAGATCCTTTTTTGGAAAAGGTCAAGGAAGGGACAAAGTGGGCATCTGCTTATTCATTCTAAACTGGTCCGGTTTAATTTCTGTCAAAACAGTGACTTTATTTTGCTACCAGTGTTCCAAAATGTGTCATGCGCTGGTGTATATATAGGGCCTAGATCCTTTGTCTAGAGTCACACTGCTCTTAACCTTGAGTCATCTGTTCTGTAGTGTGAGATGCCATTAATCTATCATATTTGCACATGGCATAAAAATGAATACAAATATAGATTAAAAGCTGAAAGATCAATATTTTCAGATTCCCTCCAAAGTAAAGGGATGTTTGCAAAAGCTATTCTTTGCAAGCCTTCTATCTAAGTAATAGATTGGGGGTCAGAAAATTAAGTAGACACTGAGCCTACAGAGTCATCTGACCTGGTGAAAATCTTTCCAGGTTGGGGTCTCTCCTAGTGAATTGTAAGCAAGCCATGAATTTATGACCACTTGCAGGGCACTGATTAACAAGACTCCTGTGGGAAGCCAATTATATATACTCAGTAGTGATGCTCAGAATTACTCTTTCTGCAAAGAATGGGGAGAATACAGGATCCCAGACTGGCGTTTGTAACAGCTAGACTACTTAGTGGGAAACACACAAGACAGTAAATAAAAATCCCAGATCTTTTGTGCAGAACTTTGGTTCTTAGGCTTTTACTTCTGAATTGTATAAAACTGGGGTAGAGAGTCTGATACTTGCTTCATGGCTAAGGCAAGGAAGAAAGCATGAGAGAAGAACTTTGATTAATTTTACAGAATTTTACATCAAATGTTCACTAGCTATAAATCTGAAATAATTTACAGAGCAAATCACTAGGATTCCTATTTTGGAACTGAGTCTTCTGTAGACAGTCTGCAAAGTTTATCTTCCTCTTTGTCCTGTCCAAAATTCTGACTCCATAAATCTTGTGTTCGTGGCTGAACAGCTGGCTAAAGAAAAGGGTTGTACTCTTACTTCTAATATCTTATAGTCTAGTGCCAGTGCCACAATCTGATGTGGAAAGAAGTCATGTCATCCACTGCCATTTCTACTGAGTTTTCAGAGCTTTTCAGCTTTCTGAGCCAGGAGTTACATTTGTTATTATAAGTAGCACGAAGTAGACCTTATTCTGGCCATTCAATACTTAAAAGGGTCTTATAAGAAAGATGGAGACTTTTTACCAGAGTCTGTAGCTGTAGGACAAGGTATAATGGTTTTAAACTAAAAAAGGGTAGATTTAGATTAGACATTAGGAAGAAATTCTTTACTATGAGAGTGGTGAGACACTGGAACAGGTTGCTCAGAGAAAATGTAATTGCCCCATCCTTGAAAGGGTTCAAGGTCAGGTTGGATGGGGCTTTGAGCAGTCTGTTCTAGTCAAAGAACCATGGGAGGGAAGTTGGACTAGATGATCTTTATAGGTCCATTCCAACCCAAACCATTCTATGATTCTATGATTCAGCTTTATCCTATGGGATTCAAGCACTAGACCTAAAGGAATGATTTCCTGTTCTGCCAAAATAGGATAAAATAATGTTTAGAGGGAGATCACCATGCCTTAATCACATTCTGAACATGATGTTTTTTCTCCCTGTGCATGAATGTCAATGGGAGCTTGGGCTTATAGTTTTTTGTGTTCTGAGTAAGAGTCTATTGTATATTGGAGTGCTTTCAGAAAGTTAATTGATTAACAAAAATACATTTCACTTTAAAATAAATATGTCATAATCTTTTTTTGCCTTTAAATCTCACAGTGAGGCAAACATTTTAACACAATTAATGTAAAAATGTGAAAAGTTACAGTCTCAGTTCTGTTTCTAAAAGCAGTGCCGTAGGGCACTTTAAAGAGACAGTTATAGTGACACACTGTAGGAGGAAACAGGAGTTCTAGCACACTTACTTGATGAACAAAATTTATGTTTATGTTTATCATTTCACTTTTACCTGACCAATGGTAGGCAAAGTGCTCTGGGGCAAGAGAGGTTCAGTAAACTAAAAACAATAACAGACAAGTGCTTTGCTTATTTTTCTTAATCTTCCCTACATTTTATGTTTAATTGTGTTTGTCTATTCTTATATTAACTCACCATCTAGCTCTGTAAATCCCAGATAAGCACTAGTAGCAGATGTTCAACATCTTGCAGGTCAAATTCCCAATACAGGAAGAAATATTGACAGGGCTTCAGTATTTATTCATGTGTAACCCTGTTAAACAAGTCCTGGAATAGAGGTGGAAAGAAACAGTACTCAAGTAATCTTCTTTCACAAATCAAAGCAAACCACTTCCAGCTGACTTGGCCTCAGTGGATAAATTATGACTTGGGAACAGAATCCAGCTAGCAGTCAAAGTACAGTGCAAACTCTTATACTGATCATACAGTTTTCTCTATTCAGAAACTTGTATAATTCTACTAACAAGAACACAGTTTGTCTATAAAGGGTGAACAGTGGTTATGCACCTACAAATATCAACTGAGACACCATCTTGCAATATCTCCCAGAACATGCATTTTCACACTGTTTCCTAAGAATTAAGCGGATGAAGTGCAATTTCTTGAGAAAATAAATATGGATACACATTCTGAATACATTTGTTACACCCTTTTGAGTTGCAATACAAGTACCCTGACAAAACTTGAATATGGACATTTAGCTTGTAGTAGCAAAATGAGCTCTGGAATAAAAGAATTCGCAGATGTTTGCAAATAGTTTGGTTATTTTGCCTAGTTGCACTGTATCTGAGCTGCTAGACTTCATACAATCTAAATGAAAAAAAAAAAACCAAACCTGAAGAATTGCAAGGGAAAAGAAAAAGCTGTGCATGTTTTATGTTATCTTTCCAGATAAATGTAAATAAGAGCAGTCCCTTTGCTCATACTAAGAAAAGAATCATTTAAGCAAATACTGGTTAGTAGAGTATTGATAAAAATTTATTTCCACATGCAGTTAATCAAGAGGTACATCCATTTGTTTATGTAGATATGTTGTCTGTTCATTAACCTCCAGCTCCACTTCTCTGAACTTTAGCCTGCAAGGTCTCCATATAGAAATCATTCTTGACATTGTGTTTGTGAGAAGTTCCCATACATAGTAGCCTCGTGGGCATAACTCTGCATATGCGCTGTTTACCTGGAAATATTTGTATATTCCTGACTTAGCTAGTGGGGTATTTTTGTTTGGGTGGTTGGTTTTTTTTTCTGAATGCCTATTTCATAGACATGATCATAAGTAATAAGATAATGTTGGGGATTTTAATTTCAATAATTATTTTTCATTAGAATTCTCTACCCATTAAATAGTTATTCTGTATGTGAAGATTTCCTTTATTATTGCTTTTTAAAAATACACTAATACATACATGAATATTGTTGTTCAATATATCAGATATCATTTCTCAATAGAGAGATTTTTCAACTAAATACATAGGTTTTCAGTTATTCATTCTGACAATCCGGTGACATTTCAGTGACAAAGGAAGTTAACGTCATGAATATTTTTTGTGTGCCTTGCAATGTTGTCCACCATCCATAATAGAGCACAGAGCATTGATTTTGAGGACTTGTAGCCCAGGGATACATATTTTTCAAAGAAACTACTTGGTCATGTTGAATAATTTCCATTCTACCTACAGTATCTGATTTGCTTTAGAGGCACTTACAGCTCTGTCAGTAAAACTGAGATTGATTAGGAGCACAGCATAGGAATACATAAGGCATGAAGCCATGTAATATACTAAGTCTTAACCCTTTTATCCTTTAGATTGTTTTCTTTCACTTAATTTGTTTTCATCTAGATAAAAATCAAACCAATCCATACAAGACCTCTCTTAACCTCAAAGCTTCATTCTGCCCTCCAATTAATTCCTTCTTTAACAATTTATCCAGCTGACTCTTCAGTTAATTGAAACTTCTTGTTAGAGTTCAAATCTTTGACACGTTCCATATTTCAACAACGTGTTTATAGACTGACTTACAGGTCAATGTCCGATTTAACCACATTCTATGACCTTTTGGTCCTGACCTAGTCATTGATTCAAACTCTGCTTTTCTGACCAGTCTGTTCTCTTGCTCTCAAAATTTAATCCACTTTATGACATTCCAATTAGCCACTGTTTAATTGCAACCATTAAAGCAAAATCTGTAAAGCAAGATAATTTACCTTAAAACAAAACAAAACTGTTGCAGTTTTTGCACTTTTCTTGAATCATTTTGACAAGGTGAGGGCAAAAAATGGTGACATTTTTAAAAACAAAGAATCATAAGTAGAAAGAGTAGATACACTTAAAGACAGTTTACCTTGTTCACGTAAGGTATGCAGTAATATCCAAAGGTACCAACACTAGGAGAGGAAAAAAAAAAGTTTTATGTATTTATTTTGTTAATGACGGTCAATATTTTTCAAAAAGTTGAATTGCATAATAACATTATTGGAAAACTTAAAAAAATGTTTTTTAAAGACTATGAAAAAAATGAAAACTCATGGAAAAGGAAATAGTCTGAGTGAGTAGCTAAGCAACAAAGTGAAAACTAAGAACAGAATTTAAAACAAAACAAAACAAAAACCAAACAAAAAAAAAAAAGGAGAGAGGGTTTTCACAAGTGCCAGTGAGAGGGAAAGTTTATCATGATCAAACTGAGCAGTAGGGTGAAAATCAGAATTATGGACCGTGACTAACAAAGAAAAACTAGTAGAAAGAATACTAAAATAAAACAAGTAGAAGCTAAATATTGGTGTAAGGAGATAAAAAGCTTTAAGTCATTGAAAAGTATGTGCTGACTGAATTGCTGTATTACTTTGTTTCCAAATAGGTGATTGAATTATTTAAAATATGTTTTCCAAATAATCATAGATGAACCAGTCATAACAAAAGTCACTCTTAAGACGCTCATGCTTCTTGGTATCTTTCCTTACCAATTTTCACAATACGAGCCTGTTACATCTGAAGAAAAAGTAAGTGTTCCCACCTGAATTGAGAAACACTTCCAATCCTAACTGCTACCTCAACTTGGTTCCCTGAGTTTAGTGAAGGTGCCAGGTACTATTACCAGTTTAAATTTTTTTTTTGTGCAGTGTCAGCCCTGTTTGTTTCCATTTGTGGTTTCCATTCTGCAGGGAACCACAGCTCTCTAATAACCCGTCCTCAGTCAAGTGTGCAACCAGTTGAGCAAGCGTAGCTGAAGTTCAGCTTGGCTGAAGAGTTAGCTTCTGACTAAGCCCAAAGGCTGAGAGAAAGTATAGAAAAAATAGAAGTGGGACTAGGCTATCCAGAAAAATAGAAATTATTCTCCCTCTTCTTGCATGAATTTGGTGGGGTTTTCTTGGTCCTCCTACTTACTATTTGTATCATTATTCAGTAACTGTGTTCTTCAGAGATTTCCACATTCCTGATTTATATGGGGGTTGCATAGTGCAGCCTTCCTTGTTTCCTTTGCCTGGATAATCTCATACACAAATGAGTATTCACTACAGTCTCTAAAAAGACAATTCACAGACCTACCTCTGTAGCCCAGATCTATCTGCTTCCATCCATATAAATTTCTGTCGCCTTCCTCTGTTTATCTTCAGTGGGAGTCTATCTAAAATTAGTGTAACCAAAATAGAATGTTTAGCTGTTATCCCTCCAAGATAGCTCTGTAATCTGCCTTCGTATGGACAACTGAAGCATCGTTTGTCTACATTCTCAAATCCAGGGTATCTTTAAGTCTCAATTTTATTTATTTATTTATTTATTTATTTATTTATTTATGTCAAACCACTCTCTACTGGACCCCAAACTGGATCTTCATGAACTATGTCTTTACCAGTCTAGTTTAAATCAAATTTTGTTAAATGCAGATGGGACATATGCTCAGTTAAATACAATTTTTCACATGCCATAATTAATTTAACTCTTCTAATCATTGTTAAATAGAGTTTTGCTGAAGTTAGCAACAGCTGTTTCCCTGTGAATTGTCAGCATGATAATCTTTGGAAAATGAGAGAACAGGCCAAAACAAAAATTCAACCAAAACTAATTAATTTATTTAAATAAAATTATAAATATCCACTTATACCATTTTCTTTTTCTTCTTTTTGAATGATCCAAATTTCAAAAATTTAAAACCTGTGTTTTCCCTGAAAAAATATTTTTGTCTGAAGTCCTGAATGAAAAATGGTTTTTCTATCAACTGCTTTAGTGTCTGGGTTTGTTTGACCTGAGCAGAGGAAAGGCTTACATACTGTTCTCTAAGCTTCAGTATTAAACTATTCTTATTGATTCCATTTGCAAGAAATGGTACTTCAGAATTGAAGGCCAAATACAAAAATCTTACTTATTAATTTAGTAGCTGCTCTGCACTGTGAGGTACTCTACATTTAGCATTACAATCATGCATGCTAGTCATAAAACTTATTCATGATATTTGTCTACTCTTCTCTCAGGTTCTATTTCAGTATCCAGATTTTGGTTTTGCTTTACAAGACAATCCTCTTTAAATGTCACATACCATAATGTAAAACTCAGCTTAAATTCCAACAAAATAAACTGAATATACAGAAAATAATCTTAAAAACAACAGCAACATGGTCTAACACACTTAGTCAAGATCAATACTGTAATACTGTGCCTGCCATTACAGACAGACAAACCTTCAGCTTTATGTAATCCACTCTCTATGCGTCTTTTTTTTTTTTCCCTTCCCTGAGCTATTAGCATGGCAAAATTCCAGAAAGTCCATTTCTTATTTCAGATGCCTCATGTCACTTTCTTTTCATACTTGACTTACATTTGCAATACCTTCATCTGCTGTACAGGTTTCTCTGTTATTGTTGTGAACTGCTATACCCACTGCTATTTCTTTCTATTACAACAGAGTTATCAATATAGAATTTTATGTGAAGTAAATTTTCCTCTCCAACATTCATCAGTAATTTTCTGTTGGCTCATCCACTTCCTAAAACTAGCCTTTAGTATACATGGAATATTTTGTCTCTTTCAAGTTAATCTGTCCAGGCATCTACCTTTGTCAAGATTATAAAATTTTCTGAGGTCCACTGGAACAGGAGATACATTCACTCCTGAGCTGTTGTACAATATGCCCACATAAAAAGGAGATAAGAAATCTGAATATCTCTTCATTACTCTCTCTTTTTCTCCCTGCTGTTTTCTCACATACTTCTTTTTCACAGTGGTGGGATTTAAAATTGCTTTTCTTTTATACATGAGAGATGCTTCTGTCTTGAAGAGTGATGGCCACAACAGAAATGTGAAAAATATGACAAATGAAGTGAAGGACAAGAAACCTAATACCAAACAACATATTTGATATGTTGATATACCACAGTCCAGTATGTAACAGAGACAGCATAGTAGAAGTTTCATGAGCTAACAAGTGCATCTTTTATTGGCATCTTAATGAAAAATGTTAGCCCGAATCAAACTTTTCTCCTAAGGTTTTAAGCAAATAAATTTTTAATGCAACTTCCTGTGAGAGCATTAGTTCTTCCAGAGTGAAATGGTTTTTTTTTTCCACAGGTTTCAACAAGGTCTGGGATCTGGCCAATGAAATATTAACATACCTTATAAAAAAGAGAGTTTTACAAGTAATTAAAACTAATACTTACATATCATTTCTCAAACACATTTAAATGGGTTTATATTAGATAGAATATGTAGAGCAGAATAGAAAAAAGTAATGTGTGTATTGATACATTGGTTAACCAGGTACTTGCCTGAACTTGAAAACCTGTTGACTTCAATGCTATTCAATAGCATGCTCGTCAGTGGTGAAAACTGGCAGCACGTGTCCAGTCTAAAAATACAGGAAACAACTCAGTTAAAAAACTTGGTATGAAAAATAAGAAACAACAGCTATAAACTGTTGATTGAATGTTACAGATTCAGACATTAGTGTTTCACAGTCTTCTGAGCTTTTCTTTCCCACCAGGCATCCTGCAGATCTGATTGAAGATGATCTCTTCATTTCTAATTTGTAATATTTCATCTCTATATTTTTAATTAGAATAAAATATTGGAATCTTTTGCAGAAGAATAAACATCAAGTATTTGTATATGATTACATTTATTTGTTAGAATTGTGTGTCTAGTCTATTATCTGATTAAAAAAGTAAGGTAGGTTTCAGTGGATGAACAGAAACACTATTTGTTGAATGATCCCGATCATTTTCTCAGCTAAATAATACACATACAAATTAGGGGGTTTGTAACATTTCATATATCTAGACTCTCACAGCTCATTCTAAACAGAATTTTAATACAGTCATGGTTCTATATATTCCAGCACAAATCCTTTGGGAAAATTTAATTGCTTGAAGTCATTAAGGATTTGAAAATCTGACTCAAATTAAGTAATAATCCAGAAGAAAACTAAACAGAGAGCAAACTTTTCCCAAGAAATACGCATCTATATTTTTCAGAAAATTTATATTTAAAATGCACTTTGCCAGGTAATATCCCAATACCATCCTGAGCAAGCAAACTTTTTATATATAAATCTTTTTATGTTAGACTTGTGAGGTATGTGACTGCTAGCATGTTTACATAATTGATCATGCAAGCTGTGTTTGGGTTCCCAGTGACTATCTGCTAAGTCTTTTCCTTTAACATTGTGATGTGGAGAAAGTTAAAAATGACAGCAGACAACACAGTTGCTTTAGGGTGAAAGACCTGAGAAGTAACAGGATAAATATTTCTTGAAGTTAGAGATGGGCATATAGAAGACTATTTTTTCTTATGTTAATATTGAACTATATAATTTTCATTTCACTGATCACATATAGAAACAATGGAATAATATGTCAATGGTGTTAAAATGTTTAGATTTGAGTTTGGAAAATGGCTAGTATTTTTCAAAATGTACTTTAAAATATTTCATTACAATTGCAAAGCTACAATTCAAACCACTTATCAGAGTTATTTCAGATGAGCAGACTGGGATAACCTTATTTGTTTAACTGGTTTGCACTGGTGGTTTCTGGAATGATGAGATTAGAGCAGCAGGAAATATTATTGTCCACCTAATCTCAGAAGTTTTTCAGTTGCTATTGCATTGAAATTGGGACTCTCTTGCCATCGAGGCTGCAATATCCAAATTTAAAATCCTACCTAATGCATATTGTTAGGTTGTTTTTGCAAATGTAAATGTGTATTAAATTAAGGTGAGTCTAAGATAACTATGTGATTTGTCCTGTAATTCACAAAGTGCCATGGCAAAGTTGAATTCAAGATTTAACACCAATTTTAGGCTTTCTGTGTCCAGTGAACCCCTGCAAGCATACAGATTTGGCAATGAAGACAATAGCCAACACAGAATTTCCAAAATCACAGTAAAATACAAAAAAAAGGAATAGCTGGAGAGAGAAAATGCAAAAAGCATAGAATTTTAACATAGCTAATTATTACCAGAGGTTACAGGCTGGTAAAGTTACAGAAGAGATATGTTAAATGGGAAAGACAAGATGAGAATTTATACGTGGGTAATGAAGAGGCAGCGATAAGCCAAGGTAAGGGAAGAGGCAGTGAAACACATCCCCTCCTACACACGGCCTTCAGCTACTCTGGGTGCTAAGCCATTCTTCGGACATATTATTTTTGCCAACAAGTAAAACGAATTTTCCGTGTATATCAACTCTCCCAGTGTGTTATATGTTGCCCTCACACTGCCAGAGCTGGGCAGGGGGGTGCTGCTGGGTGAGGACAGGGGCACGGGGCCTTGGGGACTGCAGCAGCTGGGCAGTCACTCACCTTCTGCGGGCCATGAACATGCTTCAAGCAGAAGCAGTAATGATTTTTATTTATTTATGTTTTCTTTGCAAGCAGCCATAGCTCCACTTATGATTCCTGGAAGTTTAAAAGGGTTTTACATTTTCAAGATACTTCTATCAGACAAGGTGCACTATTCACCAGCTCATGCTTCCAATACTGAACTTATCCTGTCCCTAAACTTTTCAACATAACTGGATAAGGCAGTCATCATGTTCAGTAAATAAGTAGCAAGTATTTAGATGATTTACCTAAATGTTACTGCATGTATAGTAACGTTACTTTCTGATAATGTTAAACATGAGGTAAATATATGACATTTCTATTGTCTGTCTCCCTGGGGGACATAGACATAGAAGCTTCTAAATGAAATTCAGAAAAAGCACGAATTCTTACCTGATTTATATTTTGTGGCTATGAAATAATGATTTCTTGAATATGCATAACAGAATTATTAATAATTCTGTAACACTGGAATCTTCTAAAAACAAATACTTAAAGTAGGTCAAAAGACATCTCTGTGACTTGTCATAAATACATTTTCCTTATGTCAGAGAAAGCAAGCTTCTCTTTTCTATCATTGCAGCTTTTTCTCTCCAAATAGAATACTAACTATCCACATTAAGGGAATTACCCTATTCCTGTTCAAGCATTGACAGCTCTTGTATATGCTAAACCTTCGATGAGGCCCATCAATTTTGATTGCAACGTAACAGCGTAGATTTTCCCTTGGTAACTCATTAGTTTTATTCATATAGACACCTTTCATCCATGCAGATAGAAAGGAGTAAAATGTGTATTAGAACCCATTTGTAGGCTTAAGGGCAGATTATTGTAAATAAACACTCCTCATCAGTTCAGTTTCTTCGATTTCCTTAATTGGCTGATGTGTAAAGAGCTGGAGCAGCATCTGTGCTGAAGGTGTGCTTTCTTAATTAATTATCTATAATTTTAAACTTTGCAGTCTATAATTAAAGAATTTGAATCTATATGGTAATTTAAATGACATGTATTTTTATATTTCCATTCTGAAAGGATGTGTTTATGTTTCAGACATCAACTAGGCAGCACATGATAAGATTTAAAAAACATTATACAGAAAATTAGAATTTCCAAGACACTGACATGTTTCATATTGCGTTTACTTCAGGGAGATGCCCCCAACAACCATGGCAAGCCCTCCACCACATAGCACTGAGTGGGAAATAAGGACCCTGATCTGCTGCTCAGGTACAGGCAATTCACCAGTCTGTGGGACGAACAGACATTGTGTTTCACCAGCACCAGCTAGAAAAATGCAAAATTGCTCCTTTGGCCAAGGCTCTTTTCCACCTCTACCTTGTATGAGTGGATGATGCAATAGTATATCTTTCTCCAATATATTTACTGATTTTTTTTAAAGCAATATTGCAAAGGCTTCCAAGCCATTACAGCTTTTACTTCAAGGCTGTTGCTGGCACTGCTGACATGGGAAACTGCAGGCACATTCACCATACATGGGAATGGACAGTGGAGGTCAGAGGACCTGGGGTAGCAGCGGGCAGAGGCTACCTCTTTTAAAAAATAAACACTTGCATTTCTCCTCTCTGCAGATGCATCCAGGCTACAACTGTGGTTTGGTTGTTTTGTTGTTTGGTTTTGTTTGGTTTTTTTTCTGGGGAGATAGAGAGAAGTGTTTGTTGATTGGTTTGGTGTTTTTTTGGTTTTTTTTTGTTTTGTTTGTGATTTCCCCCCCCACAAGGAAGAGAAAAGAGAAAAATAACCCTAAAGGGGGGGGGGTGTTTCCTCAAAGCAGGTCAGCAAAACCTGCAAACACATAGATCAAACAGTAAAAAGAACTTTGTCTTTGTAAACACGAGGAAAGACTTTTTGAAAGGAAGTTGTGAAGGAAAAGTAAGGACGATGTCACTGAATCTCTGAGGAAATACTCATGGGAAAATGATCCATATTGATTTATAAAAGTGCAGAGATGAAGAAAACTAGACAAAGAATCTACAAAGGAAAATTGGAGTATGAATAAGAAGCATGGAAAATAGCTGTGTTTAGCAACTAATTCAGTAGGTGGTGCAAAGAACAGAGAGGTGTCTACATCCCAGAAGAGCAATGGTTACCAACTGCCCTATGTTGTACCCATATAGGTAAGTGAAGTGTTTAGGACCTTTCATGCTCTGGCATTGATATCAATGGCCTACATTCACACTATTAAATAAGTTATTATTCTCCAAAGTAGGGTCACTGCATTCAAACCATCTACAAGAATGGTCACAGGCTTGTGTAAACTCCTGAACTCTGGGTGTTGCTTGAATAAGTACTAGTTTTCTTGAGACAAAACTCTGCCTGAGATTCTTACTAGGCACTTTTCATTTACGAGGATTGATGAAATCTTAGAGACTAACTTTCCTGCCTTTGGAACAATTGGGACATTTCCTTGTTCAGTGCACTTCAGATTCTCCCATAGTCAACTGTTCTTCCCTTATTTCTTGTATAGGTACTCTGGGTATTCAGACTGAAGGTGTTAATTCACTAAAGAAGTAGTGTAGCACCTGAAACCTTTGTGGATGTAGCTTTTCGTACCTTAGATACCTACTGGATTAAGTAACATCTGTGTATGTGTGTGTATGTGTGTATGTGAGAAAGAGAGGGAGAGAGAGCAAGAGAGACAGATGAGTATGCAGCAGAGATCAGACTCACTGTGCCTAAATTATAGGCTAAAGAACTTGTCCTGACTGCTAGATGCCTAAATTGCTCTTTGGATTTATCCCAAAATGATTTAGAGAAAAAAGTTCCATTACCTTTCAATCAAAGTAATGCATTTACTGGTGTATTTAAATATTTTTTAGAAAATCCCATCAGAATTTTTCAGTGGTTTTTAAAAACCTTTCAGCTGCCTACCTCTGAGAAGGGTCTGTTTCAAATACAGCTTAGTAATAGAGAAAAGGTAAAGGAATTTTATTTTTTTTTTAATCCAGTTAGTGAAAGAACAAATGTATTCAAACTTAGTATCACACCCTTGCAGTGATTTTCAGTAGTGGCTAGTGATTTGGCAAATCAAGCATTTCATTTCAGATGCCTTAAAAGGGAAAGATCTGACTTTCAAAAAGCATTAAAAAGTCAACCCCTGAATAACAGAACCTTTCATGCTTAGTACCCAGTTATTGAGGACTCAATGTCAGATTTGGAATTGTGCCATAAAGCAATCCAAATAAGTTTAACCAACTGTAGAGAGAGAACTGAAAGTCATTTTTATTGAACTTGCTAGGTACTACTGTGTTTAGCATGAATTAAAAAAAAAAAA
>VXBL01001362.1:113756-128595 GCA_013400195.1 Aramus guarauna
AAAACAACTTTACTTACTTATCTAAATAATTTTGGATTTAGTTGCTAAGATCTCAAAAAAAATTTTGAATTTTTTTCTGTGAACATTTAAGAAATAAGAACAGTACATATCGTTCCATTTGCTCACATAAAACTCCAACTAATTTCAAGAGTAGGCAACTTGAATGGGATCTTTTAATGAAAAGCTAAAAATAATCCATAAAAGAGCTAACACAAAGCACAAGTTGCCTGGACTGTGAACTTTTTAACTCACCTGTAGAGTCATGTTATTCAGATGTTTTCCTTGTGTAAAATGTGATGTAATCAGCAGAATTCTGTATAATCTGGCTGATATATGTAAGTTAAAGCAAAATGTTTAAATCTTCTTTTCAATATTTCTGTGAAAAAATAGGCATTAGGCCTATTTGGCGGAATTTTTTTTTTTTTTTAAATCTTAAAGTCTTTGTCTCCAACTGTTAACAATCTATCAAGAAAGAAATCAGCACTTGAGGAAACCTGCAGCTACATAATTTTGTGGGATCCAAGGGAAGCTCATGATTAATCTGTGTAATAAAATTCAAGCAGAACTAGAAGACAATTTGGCCTTGATTTTGACTTATCTAAGCTTTTTGCTATCAATCTGATGTACAAAGTACTAAATCGTATAAAAAAATCAAGGCTTAGATTCATGAAAGTTAACTGAGGCAAAGAAAGGCTCTTTCAGTCTCTGAAAAGAGACTAGCACCTTCAGAGAGTGACTCAACCCACACGTCCTGCAGCATACTCTGAAGGGACCTGTCTTTAAAAATGTATTAAGCAGAATCCTGAGTATGAATACAGCCTCAGTTAAATGGCTGAAATTTGTTAAGTAAGTCTGGGCTTAGAAGTTGTATGGAGGATTTGGTATTCCTTCTTCATGAAGTAGCTCTAAAACTCCTGTTATATTCTGGATCCTATTGTAAGCATTGAGGTCTTTTCTTCTTGAAGGGCAGAACCATCTCCAAGGGGCCATTACTGTTATTCAGGACAGAAAACACACATTTTCATTGTCAGAGAGTGTTAGTCTGCTCTTCACTCAACACTTTATGTCAGCTAACACCTGATATGGATGATTTAAAAAAAAATAATAGAAAAAAAAGAGATGAGAAATTAATTTTATCCCAACTGTTGTCTCAACTTCGGGCATGGAAGACATATTTTTATTTTTATTATCACAGTGTGAAAAGATAATACACATGTTTTTCATGAAGAAGTACTTGACAGATCATGGTATAGCTTTTCCATTTACCCTCTGCCACTCTAGACCTCTGGCAGGAGGAAAAAACTTCTTGATAATTGCTGAAATAAAGTCCAAGGCTTTTTGTTTAAAGCCTAAAAGTGGAGGTTTCCATCTTAGTCATAATTTTTGTCAGTACTTGTGAGCTTCTCTATTTCAAGCTTCACCTTGCTTCTATTTTTAGACATAATTGTTCTTTCCTTTTGGAGACTTAACAACCTTCTTTTCACTGAAAATAAAGCCTTAAGAATTGTCTGACCCCACTACTAGGCATTAGGCAATGCTATTAGAGATTCTGCCAGGCCTTTACAGAAATTTATTTCCCATTGTGGATATTCTTTAAAAAGGTTTATATCTTATCTTGGTCGCAAGTTAAAAGATTCTGTAGTTGAGAGCTCTGTGGCAAAAGATATTTCAGCTTTCCTCTAGCACTTTGTTCTCACAGTTTTATGTATTCCCTGAATATTGTTTCTATGTACAATATCCACTGCTCTCTCCTCATCTATCAAGTCAGTTGTTTCTTTGTAGAAGGTTATCCATTTGGTGTCAGCTCTTTAGGCTCAGAAAAGCCTTGAGCCTGAACATTGCTATGTTATAGGTAAATATACAAGACATTCAGCTGTCATGTAGAAGATAGTCTCAGAACCTTTCTCTCAAGAGATGTTTTGAAAAGAAACACACCCCTGGGACCAGGATATGGTCCCAGCAATAGATCCCAGTAAGCAGCTCTTCCTGGAAGTGTTGTAGCACCACAGAAGGTTGCAGGTCTCGTTTCAATTCTGTCTCCATCAGCTCAAGCACAATGATTAAATATTGCATTTCTCAGCCTGCCCCTGTTTTGAGTCTGGCACTACAGAGCATCAGTCTTCTGCACCTTTCTTGTGCACCTGGGTGGTATAGATGACAGAGTCTATTTCAGGACCCAAGCATCCAAAACATTAGGGCTTCAGGTATGTTGACTGCAGTCACTAACTTTGCACACATATAGTAATCTGCTACCTGATTCTTTGTAGTCTTTAACAATGACACTCATAAGGTGTAAAATGTCATTATAATAATCGTTGACATTTATATCAGTCTTAATAGGTACTTCTCACAATGTTTTATGAGGGTAATGTTTTTTCCTCCTTAGAGTAAGAGAACTGAAAGAAAAACATTTTCATTTGCCAGATTTTTCAGACCAATACTGTGGGCCAAGTCATCCAACAGAGGCAGCCAACAAAGAAATAATTGCTCCCAACTTAACATAGGGGATAGCACAAGTAGACAGAAGTCAAGGCTAAAAATTTCAGACTTTACTCAGCTGTTTGCTGTTTACAAACTGAGACTTTTCAGATGTTGCTGTTGAAGTGAGCATTAAACAATTATATAAATAATGAGAACATTATTGGAATTACTGGGATTGTTTAGTCTGGAGAAGAGAAGGCTGAGGGGAAACCTTATCCCTCTCTACAACTACCTCAAAGGAGGCTGTAGTGAGGTGGGTGTTAGTCTCTTCTCCCAAGTAACTAGTGATAGGACAAGAGGAAATGGTCTCAAGTTGTGTCAGGGGAAGTTTAGATTGGATAGTAGGAGAAATTTATTCACCGAAAGAGTAGTCAAGCATTGGAACAGGCTGCCCAGAGAGGTGGTGGAGTCACCATCCCTGGAGATGTTAAAAAAACGTGTAGATGTGGCACTTTGGGACATGGTTTAGTAGACATGGTGGTGTTGGGTTGATGGTTGGACTTGATAATCTTAGAGATATTTTCCAACTTTAATGATTCTATGATTCTATGAATATTCAGTTACATTAGAAAAGATGTAAGATAAGTAAGGAATTTAAACTTCCATGCCTCAGGGCATAACACTAACTGCCTGGGGTGGGAAAGTAATTTCCATTACAGCAGGTTATTCCAAACTCTCCATTCTAGGAAGTACAAGTTGCTGATCTCTGTCAGGAAAAGGTTACTGGGCAAATGGACTACTTACCTGAACCCTTAAGATATTTCATGTCATATTCAGAACTATCCATTCATAATGAGAGGAAAATGCAAGAGAATAAAGGAAATTCATTTCTTTAATTACAGACTCATCAAAAGGAGGTTAAAAAGTTAAGTAGTATAGCCAGATCTTAGATCTTGAGGCATCACAGTTCTACGGAAAACTCAGGACCATTTGTGTGATTAACTCTTATAATCAAATGGATAAAACTATAGGGAGTGCTAAAAAAATGCTGTTATGTGTTTCATTTATTAATTGATATGTGTATAAGAAAAAATGAGGGTGGTATGTTTTAGCTCCAAAAGGATGTAAAATTCGATTTTGACATTTAATAGAAGGATATGAGAAAAGGTTAGATGTTAAATAAAATGCTGAGACATTTGTGAGTGGGATGGGGAAGATTGTACATGATGTGGTGGGTTAATATAGCTCCAGCAAGTTATCATAAATTAAACATTTTTTTAAATTAAAGTTGTCAGTGTATGATCAGGATAACCTGCTATTCAGATATAGTTGCTGCATTTTTAAAATATTCTACACCTTCAGGTTTTTTAGATACTAAATCATCCAAAGGTGAGACACTCATCCAATAACACCCTTAATAAATTCCAATCAAGAAGACATTTGGATGGTAACATAGCTTGAGTATTGGCAATATTTTCTGTGTAATGTTCTGCTTAAAAGTCTCTTGAGATGCAGTTACAAAAAACACTTCTGGTTTATCTTTTATTTCACAAATTAAAAAAACAAACAAACCCACAGCATTCAGTGGCATAACAGATAATGCTAGAACTTCCACAACAGGTTACACAATATTTTTTTGAATTTAAAAAACCCTGTAAAACATTAGATGAAATTAAGTTTGTAGTTGTGGCACCAGATTTAATAATCTGTACATTTACTTCACACAAAGGAATTACTTAAAAGGAGTACAGATGCGGGGATGAAGACTTCAGGTCTGCAATCTCTGGGGTTCCTGGTCCATCCTCTAAGCCACTGCCATGTGGTTTTCTTGCAGCCTTTGTCCTCCAGTTTTCTTCAAGAACTTTATTTCTGCACAAAAGCACAGCTTCAATAGGATGGTTAGAAAGTGCTGCTACATGTTATTTACACAAATCTGGTCTCTTTGGGTGAAATTGTATATTTACGGAAGAAGGATATTTTCTACAGTATTTGCCATTAGTAGTGCCTCATTACATTTTATATGAGCCTATATTGCCACAGGAAATCTTAGCTCTAAAAGGACTCATACTTCCCTCTCACCATACTATGGTGGAGGGTTAAGCTGTCTGCTTGGAATTTTGGTTTTCACTGATCTTTTTCTTTCATTTAGATTTATATTTTATATCATGAATGGTACATTTGTGCAATAATAGTGCAAGGCAATGCATGACAGTGAATGACAGACAGTTTTGTCACTAAGAAGGAAGACTGTGATCTAAGAATTCCTGTGGTTTTTTTTCCAAACCTGTCGTGATTATCTTACATGACCTTGGACAAGATGCTTAATAGACCATGATAAGAAGAATAGACCATGTTGGTGCAGGGAGGAAGAAAGTAATAATTTTCTTGATCATAATAGTAATGATAGTAAAATATTCCAAAGAGAGAGGATTATTCCATGTTATAGCAAAATACCAAAGGATCACCAAAGTTGCATAAGAGCACTCAGGTCCAGCTGCTAGACTCATGAGCAATACACCCATAGAACAATGCCTCTGACAACTATTTTATTTGTAACATACTGCAAGAGTTTGGAGATCTCTCTGATTTTAATGTGACAAACAAATTAAAATTAATGAAAAAGATTTGTGAAAATCCAAATTCTGCATAGCAAGAGCTGATATCTGCCATCATTTGAATTTACTATGTTACATTGAGTTTGTATGTCTTAGATGCAGTCTTTGATGTCTGATAAGTGTGTTATTTCATTAATGTTAATACTTGAGCAGCCAGGCAGTGTAAATTGTTTGTTTACTAAAGCACAATCTATTGTCTTGGCTTTGCCTTCTTTTCCTTGGATAGTTCTGCACTAAATTATCCTTTTTGTAATGGCTTCAGACCCGAACAGCCAGTGCTTTGTGCAAGCCATGACAGATTGCTAGTCTTCATGTTGCATTATCTAGATATGTTATCTTAAAGGATAAGTAGACGGAAGAAACGGAACTTACCCTATCTTCTGCTACAGAGAGCATTTCTTTGTCACAGGGAATCCTGAACACCTAATTGAGAAACTTCACATGCATTAGATGATCATTCATTCCTTGCACCATCTTTCCATTTTCTCAATTGGCATTTTGGTTCTATGAAGCTGTAATGCTTAGATATTGCTGAGGTACACAGCTTTGCTATGTCACTCTCTCAGATGCAGTTGCTCATGTCTGCTGAGAGTACCAATTCCTGATCAGCTTACAACATCTCTCCTTGCTCTACAAGAGCAGTCTGGCATCCAGAGGCAGATGCAATTCTTTGTCTTGGGCCATAGGAAGGGTAGTTTTAAAACATCCCATTATCCTTTCATTTCTTAATGTCCTACTTCTCACTTGTGCTCATTCTTACTTAACTCCCTTGAAACCAATTCCCCATTGCACTTCAGATCTGAGCCAGCACCAAAACACCAGAAGGCCTGTGGTTGAAGACGAAGATGCTGACTTAGAAAGCTAATCGTGATGGCTTGGTTCCTTGAGAATTTTATCACTGATTTCATTACTGCCAGAATAGGCAGCTCATTATGTGTTTCATATCTGAAAGTTGAAAATCAAATATATTATTATATCAATAAAATAATAATACCTTTAAATATGTGGTCATGTGTTATTGCTACTATGTGTGTTATGACCCTTTCCGCTTTGACAATATGGGTCTGCTCTTCATGCTCTGGATAATGAATGATCTCTTATATTACCTTACTCAAATGCTTATGATTTCATTGAGCTATTTCCATTCACTAAGCTATGTGATGATGTAAAATGTCATGCATATTAATCTGATGACAATATGTAGCAAAATAGCTTCTTTTACAGGTATCAGGTTCTTTAGATGCTTATTACAAGAAAGTGGTACATGAGGCTACTGTAATACTGTTCGGCTTGCATATAATGAATCTTATAAGTCTAAAGGAAGTAGATATTGATGTAACTGCCTGCATGCCCAGCATCAAAAGCACCACCAAGTTTACCTATCACAGAATACCTAATCAGAGAATGTACAAAATAGCTGATGTGGATGTCAAGATCTAGTTAATCCATCCTCCTGTCTCAAAGTACAAACAGTCCTTTCCATGAAAAATAACCTGTTCCAATGTTTTATTCTTTTAGAAATTCAAATGTTTCTTTCTCTATCTCTAACCTAAAAGTCTTATTGTTGCATTGTAAGTCTGTTAGTTCTCCTCCTGTACATGATGGACTTGGAGAACCAATGATTCTCTTCCACTTCACAGCAACCTTTCATGATTTTGAAGACTGTGCCTCTGATTCTCCAGACTAAATGATAAACCCAAGTTCTTCCAGCATTTCTCACAGGTCACATTTTGCTGCTTTCTCTTAATTTTTGTTGTTTCTCTTTAAAGACTCTGGTTGTCCCTCATGTTTTTCTGAACCTGGTGCCTAAAATCATGCTGTAGATGAATGAAGCAGAAATATTGTTTCCTGCATTTACAGGCTGCACTGCTGTTTACAAAGTGTGGTATTTTCCTTATTCGCAACAGCCCATTGTTGATTTATGCTCACCTGCAATCCACTACAATCTCCACATTTTCCTTTAACTTAATCCCGTGCGTGTATGGGTAATTATTCCACCAGACTCTCTGCTCATCATTATTGAATTCATGTAACTGCAGTCTAATAGCATTCTCCAAAATGATAGCAGCCTTTACAACCATTGTAACATATTCTCTATTCCATCATGAATACCCTATATAGCCATATAAATTCATAAATATGTATAAGTATATATATGCAAATATAGATGAATAAATATTCCTTGAGGCATGTCACACAAATACTTGGGACATTTAAACTTTCACAGCTTGTATAAGGTTGTGTCATAAAGAGCTGGTCTTCACACAAAGGAACCCAGAGGAGCAATGGTAGCTGGGGGAAGCCAAATAATATAGTGACTTAGCTTTTCTGGGGTATTACAGGAGCCAGCAGACTGTGAAAGTCTCATCTTCACAGCAATGAAGGAGCACAGAAGCATGATGGTGTGGGGGACCTCAATAACCCATTCAGAGTCATGAGCCCCTGCACCATCCCCACCACAGGATAGCCAATGACCAGGAGTTATTTGGAATGCTATCTGGGTTGCCCCACAGACTGATGACACTGCCCAGGGGTATGAGGTTTGCTGTGGGGTACAGAGAAGACCATTTCAGTACTGTGCAGGACTTGTTGTGGGATGTTTAGCGGACCAAAGTCAGGGCAATGAGGATGGTTTGGGGAGGATCACGTGTGGAAAAAATAGAGAGAGAGGGGTATGAAAGGAGCCTTTATCACACATAAACAGGTGCTGGTCTTCCACACCTGATCAGTGCAGTCTGTCTTGTCTTCCCATTAAAGTCCATTTCTAGCTATTTTCCTGGTTGTGGAGCAATTTTCCTGGGTGTGCATGTGTGGGGAGGGTCTCAATGTCAGTGGTTGGAGTGGACAAGGGGTGAGAGGCCCATGTGCCTGTGGTGCCAGTATGGGGTGCAATAAGGGTGCGCTGTCAGTGCATGACATTGGCAAGCACCAAGCTGGTCCAGCAGATGAGTGGGGCACATGGCCTGGAAGGTGGGGTGAGGGTGTCCCTAGAGATAAGACCAGAGATGGCTTTGGCTAACAGAGGCACCATGGGTCCCAGCCAGGTGCCAAGACCGTGGTTCAATTGGAGACGCATTTATGTGTGTACATGTGTGCATAGGGAGAGTGAGGTCCAGCTGCTGGATGGATCTGGATGGGGTGGATGTCTAAGCTCAGTTATTGGAGGGATCCACCAGACGGTGTCTGGGAGGCTTGTTTGTCCAGGTGCCAGCAAATTGGAAGACTGGGCAAAATAGGCGTCTGATATTGGAGGCATCCACACTGTATATATTTGTATATATTTCTCACTTACTTACATATTTTCATCCTGATGAGCCAGCGAGAGGAACAGGACGAGGTCACTGGTGCCATTAGTGTTCATGTGAGTACTGAGTGGGTTTGTCTACATTGATGTGTGTGGCCGCTTATTCTCCATCGGAAAATAAAGTCTGCAGTCCTAAGGAACTTCAAAGAATCATTTTGGAAATGTAGCTGATGCAGACACATTTGTTTGTATCTTGAGACAACAAAAATAGAAAAATATAATTAAGATAATAACTGAGGAACAAATGCCTTTGTTTTTGTTGATAACTCTCTGGCACTGGTTTTACAGAATCAGAACAAACAGCCAAATTTTCCAGCTTGTCCAACTTCTGCCCAATTGATACACAAGAGGAGGAGGAGAGAGGGACTGAGCTGGTGGAAAGAAGGGAAATGAAGAGCTGAACAACCGAGAGAAATAAAGCTGATCTAATCTGGTTTTGTTCTGCTTCTTTTTATGTTTGTCTCTTTCTTTCTCCTTTCATGGATGTGTGTTTGTATCTTTGTCACCAAAATTAATTATGACTGCAGTAAATTTATCAAACTCATTTCAGTTTTCCTAATTAATTCAAAAAAACAAAGATTGCAAACTACTGTTTTCAATCACCCTATGCCAATCAAAATAATTGTGAATTTACTGCAATTAACACCCAAACAAACTGCATTTGTTTTAACTAAGACGAATTCAACGACCTATGGAACAGCTTTTTGAAACAAAGAAAGATCATGGCACATGTAGACAGTAAAGTGCTCAGAGAGGAGAGAGCTGGAGCATTTAAGAAGGTTAAACAGTAATAGAGAGCTTTCATAGTGATTGAACTTATTATCTAACCAATGCACAGATATATGTCTTCAGAGAGCTAAAGATTGATTTTCATCTTGTCTGAAATTCTGATAATTGCATGATTTCAGTTGAAATGTTTAAAGATCTTTTGTGTGATTTGTTAAATTTTTAAAGTACTATCCTATCTAAAGTAAAATTCAATAAATATGAAAATAAGCTGGCTCATACAAATCTGCAGCTGAAAATGTGTCGTTTTTCAAGTTCTTTTCACTTATAATGTGTGCAGAAGCTTTACTGCATATTCACAGAGTGTATTTATAGTATTAATTATATATTTATGGTATTAATTGTATAGTACTTATAATCTAACTACACACTGTCAAAGATATGTGGCAATCAATACAAACAATGATTTACTATACTTGAGAAATGAATGAAACATTGCCTTCAGATACTGCAATATAATTTGTATATTTTAACTGAATACCTACTTCAGCAAGATATACAAGGAATGTTTATATAAGACACTCCTGAAAGAGAAATAAGGAATATGTTTAATAATAAACATAAGCTGCATTAAAAGAAAAAAAAATCTCATTAGCTTTTTGAAAAAAAATTATGACATATATGATTAACTTTTCAGCTACAGAAGCACAGATTCTTCAGTATTAGAACTTATAGGAGAATCCAAAGCATAGTATGTGTTTGGGGTTTTGGGTGGGGTTTTTTCATATGCAGTCAATGATAACAATAAAGGTTCTGTTCAGTTACTAAACAAACAAGCTGAATGTAAAAGATTAAAATATTTTATTGAAAGTTTTAATAACTTTTTATCCAGGAAGCACAGGTACAGACATAACAAGTCAAGCATTTTACTGCTCCCAGAAAAACTGAACATTCAAATCTTCTATAACCATTTATTTCAAACCAAAATAACACACAACGCATACTCTCTGAGATTTAAAACAAACAAACAAACAAAAAAAAAAACCACCACCGAACAACAAAACAAACAAAAACCAAAACCCCTTTACACCTAAGGTGGCATTTTAACATGAAGACGTCACATGTATGTAACCTGACGTTAAAGCACACTTGGCAAAGCTCTTACGGGTGATGGTATAACCACTGCAACAGTTCCTGGTTAAACTTCATTTCAGTGTTTTTCCATCTGAACATTTTGATCACTCCTGCTCTCTCTGGAGCGGTTTGCGCTCTGGAGGTAGCATTGGCTGTAATTTTTGCCAGCGCTGTGGAGGCCAGAGGATATGAGTAGCTCGAGCGTGTAGAAGTCCAAGAGAAACCTATAACCAAAATATAAACCAGAGAGATTATTAAATACTGCAGATAAAATGTAGGAAATACAAAGCACATGATGACTTGTTAGAGCAATGGGAGAATACAAAGCAGAGAACTTTGCATGCATGAGGACTGTCTCATGCATGAAATGAGATGGAAAAGAAACAGTGCTTCAGAGACAATGTCTTTTTTTTTTTTTTTTGATAAAACATTTCATGGAACTCAAAACAGTCTGTTGAAATGCACTGGCTGTAACAAACACGAACTAGGAATGTTTTTTTAGGTTCAAGAAAAACAGCTGGTCAAAACAGGTGAGGCATTCTATCATCCACCAAAAGCTTTTGGTTATTAGTTATTCTGTGTACGGCAGAACAAGGTTCAAGTGAGTAAGTTAAACAGAACCTGTGTCTTGGATTTGAGCTATGTATTCTAGGCACACCAGGATAGCAGCTTTTCTAAACATGCTGTGCTTTCTATTCATCACTGTCCTTCAAAATTATATTTTGTTTCCAACCAAAAATGGAAATTACCATGAATCATAAATATTTCCCTGAGGATGAAAATGTATTTCTGATAGAAGTATTTGAAACACATCCACAGATCAAATATTTTTGAATTTCTAGGACCACTTACACTTAATTCATATGTTTTGTAACCATGTTTGACCATCTTATTTATTATTGTTTTACTTCAATAATTTTATTTCACTAATGTTTTACTTCAATAAATCAAAATAAAAGTAAAAAATGATATTGCTTATCACTTATAGGTCTCATAGTTTAGAAAAATGAATTACTTAGAAAAACTTAAGAAAATTACGAACAAGCCTATTTTCAAATATGGTATGAAATGGCTAGACTAAGAATAACTGAGAATAGAATAGTCACATTTTCAGATTGAGATAAGAAGACAGGCCTTCAATGTCCATACTTAACATTGAAATTAAGTAATTTGGCACGCAGTTATTCTCACTTAATTTGAGAAGCCTGCAGGATAGACTTCTGCGTCTTAAATTATTTGTTTAGACTTTTTCTGGAGACAGTAGTGAGTAATAAGCTTCCCATCAACTATAAATAAAGTATCCATTGCCAACAGAAAAGTTACAAACAGGACAATAACATGGTTAGAAATATTGGAGTGTCTCTATATGTAAAAAGATTAAATCATTCAGACTCCTAAAGAGACAACAGGGTCAGAAGTCTATAAAATTAAGAATGGCATGGATTATTTCTCTATTAAGTCATCATTTCTCATAAGAATGAGGAAACATCAGATGACATTATCTTAAAGAATTTTTAAAGCCAACAAAAAGGAAATGCTTCTTCAGAATATGCATGATTACATCATACTCACATACATTATACAGGATACTGAAGACACCAGAAAAGAATTACAAACTGGTTCAGAAAATACTAATAGAAGCAAAGTCCATCACACATAATTGGACATAAATAAAAGTAACAGTGTGGTCTTTCTACTCCACATTAGAAAACCCTGAGGGAAAAATTATATACTTGTTTTGCTCTTATGCCCTAATGATCTGGTACTGGCTGTTGTCAGAGTCAGGAGTTAAATGGATTTCTGGTTTGAACATGTACATTCCTGCTTAAATTTTTATGTAAACTCAGTTCTTCAGTTCCATTCCATTAGTCATCACAAAAAAAAAGTGATTTTAGTAAGCAGGTAATTCAGCATTTTATGCAAATAGACACCAAATAGGCCCCTAGGAATATCTTCAGCTAATTTTCTTGATTTAATTTCATAGGATTAATGTATATTCACCAGTCTCTCTCTACTACATAATCAAATCAGTGAAGCTGAAGTGGTCTATATCTAATTCCATATTCTGTAGCTTGATGAAGCAGGTGCTGAATTACTTGAATATAATTTGGTTACTTAATAACCCACAATATCTAAAAGAATCTGAAGTAGATCACTGAAATTGCAGTCTAGCATCATATTTCACTTGCTTGATCCCTTGCAGGGATCACTTGTTTCCCTGATCCATTGCAACTTTTTTCCTACATTTAAGCAAAGGACAGACTGCTAAGCCACAACTCTGTTCTGATAGGATTTAGCTACCTTGACACAGCTACAAGTCTTGACATACTTCTGTGTAGTTTGTTGGATATGTATGGAATTCACAGTATCTTTTATCTTAATTATGCTATAAAATGGTCTGCAAATGTAATACTGCCACGGGGATTTGTTCACTGAGTATACAGCATGATGGCACACACATTACAGGCTGGTGCCAAAACATAAAACCACAGCAAACCCCACCACTACATATAAAATGTGACAGCGTTAGTACAGAGAAAAATGTTAAAATACTCTTCTCAAACACAAATAACATCCCATTTTCAAAGCTCTGTGTTTTTCTCAGTGTATTGCTTGTTACTGATGTCAGTAGGAGGTCTGCATGCAGACTGAGAATATAATAAATGAATCAAAACTTGTTTGAAGCTGAGGCTGGGAATAATTTTGCCCAGAGGATTACTTCTACTGGCCATCATCTGACTCGAAACTAATAAAGAAATATCCTTCATATAAACCTGATTTACAGGACTACATGACTAGTGTTAAAAAGGAAAAACGGGTATTGCTGGATGATGGAAGTCTTTACTAAATTTCAAATGGCACTGATGCTATAGGGTTTTTTTTAAAAAAAAAAAAAAAAAAAAAAAAAAAAAAACAAAACAAAAAAAAAACCAAAAAAACCCCAAACTTAAAAATTCACTTTAAAAGCACCTTGATGTTTGACTTCTGCAAACAACCTTAATAACTTTTATTCATTGCCTATTATTATTCTGTAGTTACCACAACAGCTATGAATTTCACTGAGGAAGAACAGAATTGTTCACAGAGAATAACCTGCCCTTATTAACACGTTTACCCTCATCAAGGTTAGACATGGACAAAGGGTGAACTGAGAGGGTATTCTTTCTGTTGCAACAGTGAATTGCTGAAATAATCTATTAAAAAAGAGACTAATCATTCCTTTACAGATGTTATTTACTCTCTTTACTGAAGAAAATAAGTTTACTCTCTTGAAACACTGTCTCAACGGTAAGAAAAACCAGATCTTTACAGGCACAAATTCTTCAAGGAACATATTTCATTTACAGACATGAGAAAGAGATGCCAGAAATCTAAATAGTTGATTTTTATGTCTACATTATGATCTATTTATTATTCTTGCTGTAGCAACAGCAGACACTATGTTGAATTGAATCCATATTATTCTCCCTAACCTGTGCTGTTTAGGCATTAATCCTATTTTATTTTGTTTTTTAATCTTTGAATAGTTAATTGAACAACTGAGAAGTCATTCTGTTAACATAGCATTTTTATCTGCAAAATAAGTTTTGAATGAATAATACTGTTTTGACACTGTTACTGTGATAAAAGCATATTTCCTCAAAGTCTGCTCGTTGTTAGCATGTTAGTTGTACGGAGACTGATTAGTTTTGGCACTGCATGAGGGAAAGATAAGCCTAAGCTTGATAGTTGCTATCTGCAGTGGTATTTACAACTATCTTGTTTATTCTGTCCTAACAGGTTGGGATAAATGCACCTTTACTAGTATAAAGACTTATATTACTATCACTTCTCCCAGTTCCAAAATACGTCATTTTAAAATACTCATTGACTTACATACTGTAGTCTCCACCTCTTGTTGTCTGTTTGTCATTTGACACCTTCACTGTCTCTTACCATGATGCCTTTTCCGATGCCAAATCACAGTGGTAAAAGCAGCACTCAGACTGCGCAAGAATCCTGTATAGATGGAGCATGCAGTGGTGCACACCGAAATTTCTAGGGAAATCTAGGTCTTCAGTTTGGATTTCAAGAAAAGGAAAAGTCCAGATAAGGATGCGACCCTAACAAGGCTATTCTCAAATTTCTCAGGATATGTAAAGTCTACCCAACCTTCTCAACTCAGGTACTACTGCTCCTAGTTGTGAGTTCACTTCATCTTAAATGCATTCCCCACAAATTTCTCTTTGCTTCTTTTTTTCCTTGAACCTTTGGCAATTTTGCTCTAGCTTAAACAGCCACAATTTCAAATTCTGTAACAACATTAAAACAAGAAAGTACAGCACCACTGAATATAACCTGAAATACAGCAATGTAGAACAAAAAACCCCAGGCTTTTACAACCTTTTCTAAAGCTAGACTTTCTAACTAGTCAATTTGCTAATTAACAATAATAATAAGACAAAGAGACAAAAGCAATGCAAGAATGTTTGTTCAGTGGTTTTTGTAGCCCTGTAAGCCAGTATTGCCATTGCTAATAACAAGCTGTTCTCAAAGAGTAGTGGTCAACAGCTCAGCGTCCGAGTGGACAACGGTGACGAGTTGTGTTCCTCAGGGGTCAATGCTGGGACTGGCACGGTTCAACATCTTCATCGGAGAC
>VXBL01001362.1:145922-194418 GCA_013400195.1 Aramus guarauna
TTGATAAAGATATTAAACAAGACCGGCCCTAGCACTGAGCCCTGGGGGACACCGCTTGTGACTGGCCGCCAACTGGATTTAGCTCCATTCACCACCACTCTCTGGGCTCAGCTATCCAGCTAGTTTTTAACCCAGTGAAGACTACAGTCATCAACATACTCAAAAAATTCACAGACATCCCGCAAAATTTTTTTAAAAATATATATATATTGATCTAATAGATCACTGACCTTGATATCTACAGAAGTTGTGACATTTTTAAAAGAGTAGTAAGAGCTAAGACATTAGAGACTGTAGAAAGGCTGGCACTGCCCAGAGGATCCAGCGCAGATCCTCAGAGTTGCTCAGCTGGGGAAGCCTCAAATTTTTGCAGAGTATACTGCACAGCAAGGCAGCTATCATGTCTCACGCATCAGAAAGTTCTCTGTTTAACAATGCTACTCATCTCTTCAAGGAGGCACTAATTTTAGGTTAATCTGGAAATGCTGTTCCATCTGCAAATTAAATTGCACTTCTTATTTCACAAAAACCAGAACTAAATAGAAGTCACCTTCACTTCTTCTCTTTCTATTTAACATTACCTTTGCTGCAAGAGGCATGGAATCCACAGCTTTCTTGCTGTGCATGACCATTTTTGGTTTTGATCCTTTTTAATACACCATAACAATCAGTCTATAATGACCAATTTCTTAGAGTAAAGATGACTAGCATGTCTAGACTCAACAAACCTCAACCTAACAAATTGCATGACTACCAACTCCATCATTTCCTATGTACCTACACGTCACTCAGTTTCATGTTGTCCCAGCTTGCATCTTCATTTGGAACAGAGCTTACAGAGGAAAATGTAACAATAAATTCAGGAGCACACGAATGCATGAATCACTGCATTCATAGTAAAATGGAACTGGATGCAATATGCTTTCCAGGGAAAAATATTATTAAATACCTTTAGCTATCATTTTTCCAAGAACAATCTTGAAACTTTTGTGTCCCTCTGGACTAAAGAGACCTCCAGTTTCACAGAAATTTTGAATGTCCCTGGAGACCCTAATAAAATCATCATTTCTGTTAAGGCAAGAAATGTCTTAAGTGATGTCATTCCTTAAGTTATAAACTAAAGCTAAGATTAAAAAAGAAACTGACTGGATTCTCCTTTTATCTAATCTATTTGTTTTATCTGAGTCATTGAATTATGCATCCTTCCAAACCAATTTTAAGTTTTAAAAATAAAGCACTGTTTCAGTAGATTTGCTAGATTCATATTCAACTCTTTTATGGTAAGATGATGATGAAGGTCTGTGTTTAAAAAGAGGTTCCATTAGAAATTTTTTCTTACAAACATTTAGAATATTACATTTCACATCTCTATATCTAGAGGCAAGAAAGAGTAGCTATTACACTGGCTGTCATAAAGTAGCATGCAATGCACTATATTAAGAACTATAGCAAATATTAATATTTTCTTTTTTAACTATCATGCAAAGTTAAAAGCTCTTTCTTTTTTTCTTTTTTTTTTCTTTTTTTTTGAAACTGCAAGAGAGTCCTTTCCCTTGTCAAAGCAAAGCTCCTTTAAATAGTAATGTAATACTGAAATCTTAATACCAGTGTTGCTAGTTTATACACAACTGGTAGCCATCTAATTGCTGACATGAAGCCAGTTGCAATATGCCTAATAAGGACTGATCAAAGTTTACTACAATTTCCTGAATTATTTTTACAGAAAATGCAGAAAAAGTATTAAAAATAAATTTCCAGAATATCTACAAACACTAATAATATGTTTAAAAAAAAAAAAATAAAAATCCCACCAAGCCATGCAGTAGGTCCAGTACATCCAGCACCCTCCCATTTCACATTTTGAGCAGAGAGAAATCCAACCAAACTTGGTGGGCAGGGAGTGGATTTTGCCACCATGTGGCCATGATGGAATCATATGACTCTCAAGTGGTTACCATAACAGCTGCTAATTGCCAGTGTGGGATTTAATTAAATATCTCCAGATTTTTTGCAGACAGAAGCAAGCCAGTATAAATCAATACCAGATAATCAAAGTCAGCAAGACAATGAGAAACTGATATCATCCCCATTTAGTGCCCTCTAATGCATCTTGAAGTTCCTATTCTTTAATAAAATAAAAAGAACATCTTTTTCTTTGCCTGAAACACTGAAAATTACAAGCTACAGCAAGCAAAAAAAGAGCATGAAATAAAGATAATACAGCAATATATGAAAGAAG
Source organism: Aramus guarauna (assembly GCA_013400195.1). Taxonomy (NCBI): domain Eukaryota; kingdom Metazoa; phylum Chordata; class Aves; order Gruiformes; family Aramidae; genus Aramus; species Aramus guarauna. Next base: position 148,162 of record VXBL01001362.1, read on the forward strand.
ATAATTTCTCAAGTAACAGTATGCAATCTTGTGCCTTTGACAACCAAAATCATTTTGAACAATGAGTAATTTATGGCCATGAAAGGGCAAGCACTTCATTCATTTATTTGTTTTATTCCCCATAGGATACAGCAAATAAAATTACTTCTAAAAAGCCATTTTCCATTGCTATCATTTACACCTTGAGGAAAAAAAATCTTAAAACCCTTTCACTTGTGAGCAAACCCACTTACTGTCATATATTCCTCCCTTTTCTCATTCTTCATAATAAATTTAACAATTTTTTATGTCACAGGTGTTCTAAAGAAAAGTAATATCAACAGGCTTCCTATGACACAGACTTAGATTTTTAAAATTCTTTAATTCATTAAAGCTAGGGCATTTGGACAGCAATATAATAATTATTTCTCCTATTTGGGGAAATATTCTGTTGTCCTGTTCAATCTGGAAATAACTCCTGTATATCCTGAAAAGCAGGATCAATTCAAAAGCATTAAAAAACAATCTTGAAAGTTACTAAAAACTTAAACAATTAGCAACTTGTATATAATTCAAATCATATAAGGTTAATCAGCAGAATCCAAATGTAGAGCAATTTCCACCATCGCTCATTGCATGTTAATGAAAAAGGTTGAATATTTGGGATTTTATTTTAGCAACATCACAACAAAGCATAAGCAGTGCAACCTGACACAACAGTCTAAATCCAATTAAAGCATTCAGGAATATAGTTCCATAATATGACAAAAATAAATACAAGAAAGAATGTGTGTGTTGTAGGTAATTCTAGGCACTAACTACTTAGTCTTGACTCTCTTTACTGTTAATGGCGGCAGAGGTTAGGACCCTGCTGAATCACTGTCTACAGAATCCCTTTATCTTTCACTTTTTCCATTTACCATAGAGCAATCTAAACAGATAATACTAAAGTTAGCTTTTGGGAATGCCCACCAATGCCTCTTTTAGACAATTTTCCAAGCAGGTGATTACAGCCAGACGTTCGGGTTTTCCTATACATTGCTATGCAAATGTAGAAAAGTTAAAAATATATATTGTTGAAAGATAAGGTAGATAATTGTCTAAAAAATATACTCTTTCTAAACTTTGGCTGTCATCATAAGGGATTAGATATCCAGTAGTAACTAAATTGAACCTGCTGGTTTTGGAACAAATTATGTTACCGATTGATGAATGCAGGTATTCAGGAATGAGATGATCTTCATCTACTTATGATCAATACACATCCCCACAAACACTCTGTGCAGATTCTCTTACATTCAGTAGTTTTTCTAGTTCAGTAGTTACTGACTGAAAAGGGGAAACATAACCCGCATTTTTAAAAAGGTAAAAAAGGAAGACTCGGGGAAGTATAGGCTGGTCCATCTCACCTCTGTGCCCAGCAAGATCATGGAGCAGATCCTCCTGGAAACTATGCTCAGGCACATGGAAAATAAGGAGGTGTTTGGAGACAGCCAACATGGCTTCACTAAGGGAAAATCGTGCCTGACAAATTTGATGGCCTTCTATGATGGGGCTACAGCATTGGTGGATAAGGGAAGAGCAACTGATGTCATCTACCTAGACTTGTGCAAGGCGTTTGACACTTTCCCACATGACATCCTTGTCTCTAAATTGGAGAGGCATAGAATTGATGGATGGACCACTCAGTGGATAATGAATTGGCTGGATAGTTGCACTCAAAGAATTACAGTCAGTGGCTCAATGTCCATCTGGAGACCAGTGATGAGTGGTGTTCCTCAGAGATCAGTACTGGGACTGACACTGTTTAACATCTTTGCCAATGACATGGACAGTGGGATCGAGTGCATCCTCAGCAAGTTTGTCGACGACACCAAGCTGTGTGGTGCAGTCGACATGCAGGTGGGAAGCAATGCCATCCAGAGGGACCTTGACAGGCTCACCTTGAGAGGTGAGCATGTGTGAACCACATGAAGTTCAACAAGGCCAAGTGCAAGGTCCTACACATGGGTCAGGGAAATCCCAAGCACAACTACAGACTGGGCAGAGAATTCATTGAAAGCAGCTCTGAGGAGAAGGACTTGGGAGTGTTCATTGATGAAAAGCTCAAAGTGAGCCAGCAATGTGCGCTTACAGTCCAGAAAGCCAACCATGTCCTGGGCTGCATCAAAAGAAGCGTGACCAGCCAGTCGAGGGAGGTGATTTTTCCCCCTCTAACTCTACTCTCATGAGACTCTACCTGGAGTACTGCATCCAGCCCTGGGGCCCCCAACATAAGAAGGACATCGAGTTGTTGGAAAGAGTCCAGAGGAAGGCCATGAAGATGATCAGAGGGCTGGAGCACCTCTCCTGTGAAGACAGGCTGAGAGAGTTGGGGTTGTTCAGCCTAGAGAAGAGAAGGCTCCAGGGAGACATTATAGCAGCTTTCCAGTACCTGAAGGGGCCTACAGGAAAGCTGGAGAGGGAATGTTTATCAGGGAGTGTAGTGACAGGACAAGCCATTACGGCTTTAAACTGAAAGACAATGGATTTAGATATAAGGAAGAAGTTCTTCACTGTTAGAGTGGTGAGACACTGGAACAGGTTGCCCAGAGAAGTTGTGGAGGCCCCATCCCTGGAAGTGTTCAAGGCCAGGTTGGATGGGGCTTTGGGAAACCTGATCTAGTGGAGGGTGTCCCTGCCCATAGGAGGGAGGTTGGAACTAGATGATCTTTGAGGTCCCTTCCAACCCAGACCATTCTCTGATTCTGTTCAGTTTTCCCTAAAGCTGATTATTTTCCAAGTATTGTTCACCTACTCTTCTATATCAGGCTACTATAATTTACCATGTGTAGGCCAGCTCTTGAAGATCATTCAAAAGCTAAAACATGCAGAAACCATACATGATCCTAATAGATAGCAGTAAATTAATCTGAAGTAAATACATGCTATTTTCATTCTATTTTATCTTTGGGATCCTGTTTATCTATCAGTGCAGTTAAAAGCATGCATTAGAATTCATAAACCTAGAAATGATCTTGGGATGCAGCAATTTTAGCTGCCGCCTCTCCCTACACTTCTCACAACTGTTGCAATTCATTGATGATTTTACCATCTGTCTCTAAAGCTAAAATACTTGGTTTAAATATATAAAAGCCAGACAGGCAACTCCAATATTACATGGAAAGGCATCTCTAGCACTGTAAACACAAGCTTAAAACTTCCCACCATCTTTGCAGTTCTACCTGTGTTAACAATCATGAGACTAGAACAGGCTTGGAACCACAAGCTTAATCTAGGCTTTGTCATAGCAGTGCAAATTACTACAAATTTCCTTCTGGATTATGTTAAGGATTATGTTTCCAAAGGAGCTGCCTTACTAGTTGGTATATCCTGTTCCCAGAAAAGCTGGGAATTAAATCACCAGTTGCTATCTATTCTACTGCTGATTAATCTTTGGTTGAAATTAAAAAAAGTAATTCTGTATATGTGAACCCCTTTGCTGCTGTCCAATCTATGTAGGGATTTATCTTGTTAGTGCAGTCCTGTAGGTCTCTTAAGTTAAATGAACCCTTATAATTACATTCCTATATGTTGTAGACAAGATTTGTAATATCTGAGAGCCAATCTATATACTGAATTCCTTTGCTTTTGGATACTTGGGATAAAGTCAGTTTCTTCTTTGTCCCTCCTTTTCTTTTTTGACGATATAACATACCATTTCATTTTCTGTTATAATGTCCTTCACTCCCAAATTTTACCCCTTATTCCTTTTATTTGGTTAGTTATAAATATAGGCATATTTGAATTTGATTATATTAGCACATTTTTCTGCATTGTGTGGTCTGTGTTACTCTGATATATTCAATTCTTCTCAGTTATCTAAATCATGATCATCATGCTTTAACTCAGGTAAGTATAATCAGAACAGAAATCAAAGGAACGCGCTAAACTGCAAGACCCCTGAAGTGTTATTTCTCTTAAAAACTCTTTTTTGTACCAATTTTCAGTGTAACATTGGGCATTAAAGCATACATATCTTTTATACATCATATTACCACATGATGGGCAATTGTGATACAGTGTGCCAAAAAAGGAGGGATAACACTGTGTGGAAAATATCTAGAGCATTTTTTAGTGATCTTGTTCTAGCAGCACAGAAATGCAATCTAAACTCCTACATCACAACTTGACAAAAATACATTCAATTCAATTTTAGAATAAATTGTTTCTGGAATAAGATTATCTGCCACATTTCAGCTCAGAAACATTTCTTGATATCCAAATTCCATCTTTTCACAAACAGGCATTCTGAGTAAGTTTGGCAGGCTTTTAATTACAGAAGCACAGACAGGCCTCTGCAATAAAAGTTTTCAGTATTCAAACTTTGAAAGGACCACTTCATTTAAGACTCTGAGGGTGATATCAAATCTGAAATGACAGTTATGATTTTCAGGCATATTTCCCTCTATAACACATACAATCTTCACACTTTCAAAAAATGAAGGCACAGTTACAGCTGCTGCCTACTGATCTGTGTGCATTGAGCAGCACATCAACATATTCAGCTTATCGGAACTGTTTGCAAGAGCATGTTTGTCAAGCAAAACTATCTCAGAGCATTAGGGAACTGACGTCTCAGTTGGATTACTTCACTAACTCTTCTATAATAGCGTAGAAGAGTTATTTTAACTGGGACTATGCAAACAAAACCAAAAAATTCTCACAGACTGTTAAGCGACTCCGAAACCTCAACACTGTGAAGCCTGAAATCGTTTCAGGCTTGAGGTTCAATATGCAAATAAAATCTAGAGCTAGTCAGAATACAACAGCAAGAAGAAAATCATAAGTGTTGATACTGGCCTGTTTCCAAATTACAGGCCATATCTCAAACCACAAATGGGCATTTTAATGCAGAATAAATACAATAAATTACGAATAATTCCTATGTTTTTATAGTAATATTCCTCAGTGAGTCACAATGAACTTCATAAGACGATATTATTATGCTCACGTTGTAGGTGTGGAAATGGGCACAACAGGGTTCTCCTGAGCTTTAAGCAAATACGTCTAATAATCACAAAACACTGATTGTCATGTAGAGACCAGGTCTGTTCATTTGTCACACTAGCTTGCATCCAGACAAAATTGTCTCCTCATATATGACTTTCAGCTTGAGGGCAGCTGGAGAACACATTCATTACAACAGCGATCTCTCTGTTGGTCAGCCTTTTAGACCTCTGATGCCTGAACCTAAAATCCAGTGTGCTAAGAGCTCTGCTTGCCTAGGGAAAAGACAGCTTTTCCTGAATTGCTTTGAAATGTCATATAAGCACAGGTAAAAACAAGAGGCTGATAATTTCACTTTTTGCTGTGCATTGTTAAAAGAACTTATAGCGTTCCCGTGGTTTGCACAAGAAAGGAACAGGTGACATATCTGTGAAATGTTTTATATTAAGCTTGTCTAGTCCTTCCTGACTAAGCTCTGCCTAGCAAACCCACTCCTTTCCTCAAATTCAGTAGTCAAGCAAGATTAAGAGACCTTGAGGAAACAAGATGAGACATCCAGAAAAATGAAAATAGATTATTGGAAGTAGAGAATTAAATACTCTTGGTCAATTATACGATTTTAAAATTCATCTTTGAACATTAGAATATTCCTAACATTTTACAATGCATTATAAATATATTTGTAAACAATGCATTATGTTTGTATACTTTATATTATAAATATATATGTAATACATAATCAGATCCTTATCAAAGAGCAAATCAATGACAGAAAACTTTTCAGAATGTTTCATTAAAAGCATAAAAGTGTGAATCCTTTTTTTCCAGTGGTATCTGTGGAAAAACTGGGCAATTCCAGTAAGGCCAGAGTTTTGCCAAGGTTCAAAGGAGACAATCGTTTTGACTGGACTGTGACAAAGTAGAGAGTCTTGCTAACTTGTATGGCACCAGCCAGTTTTACAAGGGGTAAAGCAATTGACATTATCCATTTAAGGAATATAAAATGTGAGGGCAAGGACCCATATGAGTTCACCTTTTTCCATGACTGTCAAGATATTCTGATCAAAAAGTACCTCAGCAAAAGCTTCTGCACTTTCTTAAGTATTTGAAGCCCCTTGGCTGTGGCTCTGTCTGGCCTTTACTTAGCACAAATTACTCCAACTGTTGTACTGCCATGTAGAAAAGATTGGCCCCAAATTAGTCTCATCTGATACGAGATACCAGCAAAATCAGTTGCTCAGTGCATTCATAATGACCTTCCGCTCCTCTGAGCTTTAAAATTCCAAAAGTGCCATGAATCCCTGAAGGGTTTTTACATACATAAGGAATGCATTCAACCACCCTATCACACACATACGTAATTCCCAGTTGAATTGAAGAATTGTACCATCCATGTTATTAAGAAAATAATCCCATTAATATTTCAGAGGGCCAGATTCCCTTCTCAGAGTCGGTAGCAAATAAAGATAGCCAACACAAAGTGCTAAGGCAAGGAGTCCCTGTGCCCCTGTAGTGCTCAGAGATCTATGCATATGGGGAGCAACTCAGATGATGTCATAAATACTGATACCTAGAAAAAGATGAGGAGAGCCAAATAGATACACCTTGTACATAACCCCCCTATGTGATGAGAGCGCTAGCCTGGGAAGCAAGATGCCTTCATGCAGTCAGAGGATATTCAAGTTGTATCAAGCATTTCTGTAGGCATTCCTCTCCAAAGGGCTACAACTATGCTGTGCTAACCCACTGAAAGTGAGTGTCACTGTAGTAAGATACAAAGATTCCCACAGCCACAGAAAGAAGGTCTTGTGAACTGATATCTGAAGAAGAGACATTAAATTGAAGATTGGCTACACAAAGCAGAAATATTGCAGAGAGCAGGGAGCAGCTGCCAGGATTATGCAGCAGACCTGTGGGAGCTCTGAGTCACCAGGGACTGTACAGGCATGCAGATGGGAAAATCCACATGCTCCACCACCAGAAGTTTTTGGAAGAAATCTGCTACAGCTATCTTTTATGTGGAGTCTGACCCCATGGAACGCGCCTTTCAGGTCATATTCTTCAACTGTTGTCTGGATTCCAAGAAGACATGAGCTGGGTGCTGGCACAGAACTTTCTAAAACAGAGTACTCGTCACTTATATACGGCACTGCAGGGAACTAGGGACTTCTGGTGTCAGAAGGGGAGACTCCATGAAAGCTTAGGGATTTTGAGAGTTAGGTTAGCTCTAGCAAGTTGTTTTTCTATTAAAACTTGAGTTTTAGATGCCTGAAGGTCATTTAATTTCCACCTTAGGAATCCTTTTCAGGATCTGTACCACAATGAGTAAACATATTTTCTGCTTGTTATAACAGATTCATAACAATGTGCTGGTTTTGGTTGGGATAGAGTTAATTTTCTTCACAGTAGCTAGTATGGGGCTATGTTTTGGATTTTTGCTGAAAATAGTGTTGATAACACAGCAAAGTTTTCATTACTGCTTAGCAGTTCTTACATGCAGCCAAGGCCTTTTCTGCTTCTCACCCCAGCAGTGAGCAGGCTGGGGGTGCACAAGGAGTTGGGAAGAGACACAGCCAGGACAGCTGACCCCAACTGACCAAAGGGATATCCCATACCATATGACATCATGCTGAGCACATAAAGCTGGGGGAAGCAGAAGAAAGGGGGAAGACAGGACAGGGAGGGGGGGACATGTGATGGCATTCGTCTTCCCAAGTCACCATTACACGTGATGAAGCCCTGCTTTCCTGGAGATGGCTGAACACCTGCCTGCCCATGGGAAGTGGTGAACGGATTCCTTGTTTTGCTTTGTTTGCATGTGTGGCTTTTGCTTTACCTATTAAACTGTCTTTATCTCAACCCACGAGTTTTCTCACTTTTACTCTTCCAATTCTCTCCACCATCCCGCTGTGGGGGAGTGAGCAAGTGGCTATGTGGTGCTTAGTTGCTGGCTGGGGTTAAACCATGACAATCTGATAAATATATGGTAATTTCATTTTCCCAATGAAATTATGAGCTGGGGAAAAAAAATTGTGTTTTTTTAAACTAAAACCAAGACACAACAGTGGGATTTGTGCAGATCCCCACCAATTTCAGTAGGGCTTCCCATAGTGACAGTTATCGTCCTGCTTAGAGTAAATCACAGGGCCAAGATCTATCAGTCTAAACAGCTTCACTGATTACGCACACATTGCGAGCATAAGCACAAGCAAAAAAGTGGGAGAAAACAAGCTATCTAGTTTTCTTCCTACTAATCTTAAACATAGACTAAGACTAGCATTTTCAGAGAAAGACTTTATTTCCAGAATATAGTGAGCTATTAATGAAGTTTCCATAATGATTTTAGGCATCTCTTCTCCAATACACATCATATTATAATGTGGACAATAAATGCTTTTATTAATAAGCAGATGAGTCTGTCATTCCTATGCCAAGTAAGGATTGTCTTGTAATTAGACATTGCACGTTCCCTAGAAGCAAAACTCTTACTGAGTACACAGCTGCAGGGAGCCTCTGTGGCGGCTGCACCCTGCTTTCCTCAGAAGAGGTCCCTGCGGTGCGGAAATTATTTCCAGCAGCGTTATAGAAATAAATGCAGAGTAGATTTTAAATATATTTCTAGCTTTTATTTTGAAACAAGTTATATACTGAGAATGCAGTTACAAACAGATTCCACCCCATCCCTTCCTCTTTGGCCATAAGCTTAGCAGCAGTACGTGTCAGTGAAACTTAAAGGGGCAACTGATGGAAAAAACCCGCACAACCATAAAACAATGAAAACTTTTTAGAATTAAAGTGGATGCAAAGTGCTTTCAAGGATAAGGATAACTTTTGTAAAAGATATGTTAGCATACAGCAATGGCATTATAACTGAAGGAAGGACCTCAGGCAAGAGCAACCCTCCCTTCAGGAGGGTTCTCCTCAAACTTCTGTCCTCCCACTTACCAAACCCAGCAAAAAATCTCTCATGATCAATCTGCATGACTTATGGGTGCTTAAGATAGAAAACTGCTCTGCTCATATTCTAAAATGTCTACTTAAACAAATTCCCTCATATCTATCTTATCTAACAAGAGCTACAGCAGCTTTTTTTTTTTAATAAAAATTTGCTCCCAAGCTGGTATGTGAAGGGGGTTTATTAGACCTCAACCATTGCAACAACTTTTGGGGCAAATGGTCTACCTAAACTCTTCTAATACCCTTCAGGCCAGACAGACCACAGTGGTGTTCAGCTAGAGATTTCTTTTTGCACGCTATGGTGTTTGCAGCTCTCTAACATCTTATCCAACTCCCACTCAGTCAAGTGGCAACAAAATGCTCAATGTTGAGACAATCTGGAGATTTTCCCTTGCTTGTCATAAAGTTTGTTGAATTTTAAAGTGTAAATACTTCTTTTCAAATACTTGGGAAACTCATCTGATTTGCTGCCCACTAGGGTCTATCTCATTATATACAATGTCTATTTCTAGAATCTAATGTGAGCACATTTGCAAGGTAACATGTGAATCACACAGAATCTACAGCTATATTTCTCTATTCACAACGCTGTCAACTGAATTTTTTATCAAGGAATCATGCTGTGAATATGATCGAGAGTCATCTGAGGGCTGTTCTAACATTTATTTTAAGGCTATCAGAATTTGGAGTAGCGTGCAAAGAAAAAAATAAAGACAGACAAACTAGTAGCTTAAAACTAGTAGCTTATTTACCTAAGTATTTAGCTCCCAAGTGCTTTTTTCAGCATGCACAGCATTGATTCATAATCTATGTTAAAGATAGTTTGGTCTTCTGTATTACCTTCGCCAGAACACGTCGTTCTGAAGAGCACAGTAGTCCTGTTAGTATCAGTAGACCAGGGTAGGCAAATGAAAAATTCTAAACTATCATTCAATGATCATGTACTCAATATCATCTCAAAAATTGCTCAGCTCTTTACATCCAAATCAATTTTTCTGTAACAAGTAATACTGGTCCAAACACCAAGGTTATCATCTGCCTTCTGAATCTGTCATGGCAACAGCCACTTCTACCTCTACTGTCATCAGTGGCTGCAAAAGAAATTTTCTCACGCCAGTCTTCAGAAATGCTCCTTTAAGGTTCAGTTACATAAAGGAAGTATTTTCTTCTGAAAATGCTGAGACACAAGCCTCAATTTTTTTTCAGGCATAGATGGTCAGTGAATAGAAATATCTGGGTGAAATACTACCATCTTTAACATTTAAAATAGATGTGTAGTTCTAAACACTAATATCGCTACTCTTTACTGAATATCATATGAATGCCTATGATCAAATTACACCGGCAAAGGTAGTTTATTAATATTATGTTGTATTGACTAGGTTAAGATATTTGATTAAAATTTATAATTTTATTCAAATAGGTTATACGGACCTTTTTCTCTAAAACACTTTATAGACACAAAAGAAAAATAAATCAGTTAACTAATAGAATCCCATACTTTTGCAGACTCCAGTGGGTACACTTTCATTTTCAGTGCAGACAGCTACATATTCAGGAGCAAAAATGAAAATTTAAGAAATGACTGAAAATTAAAACCTTTCTTTTTCAGTAGTATTAGAAAACAAACTACCATCAAGGAAGGAAATTTGATGTACAGATAGAACACAATCAAGCACGTGGCAGTTGCAGGTTTTTACTCTATCCAAAAAAAGGGCTGAAAAGCTGTCCATAACATAATTAATGGACCTTAGCAGCAAGTGAGAATTCTGGCCTCCCTTTCGTGTTTGTTGGTATTCTTGTCAGCATGTTAGTTAGATATGTACAGTTTTGTTGTGATATGCTGCAGATTTGGACTGTGTATATTGCTCCCAGTGGTTGTGGGCTCAGTTCACAGAACATATGCTTTCACAAACTGGTTTTACTCTAAGGAATAAATGAAGGGCATCCAGTATACACTATTGCCATTAGTTCGTTACTTTTCCTGTAGTCCTAGTACTCATAACAGTTACTCAAACATCATTACTGTAAACACTTAAAAGATGGACAATTCCTACTAAAAGGGATTCTTTTTTTTTCAGGATATACAAGGTATTCAAGTAGTAAATATTCAATCAACAGCAGATTCAATTATAAGGACCCTCTACATATATTCGTCATCATCCTAGCAACCTTACATCATGCATTTCTTTTGCTTTCTATCAAGGACAGCCATACGTCCTTCTCTCAGTGACAATTCTGCACTTTCTGACCTCCTGCAGCATCGAACATTTCGCGACTTTGCATTCTTTTGGAGGGCTCACAACAGCTGACCCACAGTCCTGAGAAGTCTAGGACATGGCAACATTACGTGAAAGGTGAAAAGAATTCTAAGAAACTACTGGAAACGTTCCAAAGAATTTAATCTTGATTTATGTAGCAAGTTTGTTTCAGTCCTTTCAAGACACTTTGTTTATCTCACCTGTCTTTTGTACTAAGAGACAGTCAAAGCAAGGAATATTTTATGGCCTAATTCAACAAGATATTTAAGAATATAAATTGTCATGCTTGCATGAGGGATTTTTTTTCATGATTTAATGCTTTCAGAATCACAGTATATCTAGGTGTCTTCTACAGTGCTGGGAAAGCCATTGGAGTTTTCTGCAGTAGTAATAATGATTCAAAATGATAAAAGATCAGTCTCATAGAACTGGACATAGATTTTTAACATAGTGTCCTTGCAAATATCCAGTTAAGACCACTATGTACTACTAAAGAAATAATTAAAAATTTCATACTGTCAAAATTAATTGCCAATTAAACTGCATGAAACATTCTGAAAAGTGTGCTTAAAAATACAGATAATACATGTCAGAATTTGTAACTAAAATAATTCTGAAAGGGGATTTTTTTTCCTCCCATCTCAAATATGAAGCTAAATCACTTTGAGTCTCATATTTTCCAGGTCCATTTGCCCTGGTGTTATGCAATGGTAGTAGAAACATACCCTTAAATATATTCTAGTAGTCAGAATTGCTTCCAATGCAAACCATTCTACGATTCTATGATTCTATAAATATACAAAACAAGTAATGCAGAGCACAATTGCCCACCACCTGGAACCGATAGTTCCTGAGCCATGTCACCTCCCAGCCAACTCCACCAGTTATATACTGATATCATATGGTATGGAATATCCCTTTGGCCAGTTTGGGTTAGGTGCTCTGGCTGTGCTCCCTCCCAATTTCTCAGGTGCCTCCACCTTCTCGTTGGCAGGCCAGTGTGAGAAGCTGAAAAATTGTAGAATCATGGAATCATAGAATGGTTTGCATTGGAAGGGACCTCAAAGATCATCTAGTTCCAACCCCCCTGCCATGGGCAGGGGCACCCTCCACTAGATCAGGTTGCTTAAAGCCTCATCCAATCTGACCTTGAAGACTTCCCAGGAAAGGGTATCTACAACCTCTCTGGGCAACCTATTCCAGTGCCTCACCACTCTAACAGTGAAGAATATTTTCCTTATATCTAATCTAAACCTACCCTCTTTTAGTTTAAAGCCATTGCCCCTTGTCCTATCACTACATGCCCTTGTAAACAGTCCCTCTCCATCTTTCCTGTAGGCCCCCTTCTGGTATTGGAAGGCTGCAATTATATCTCCCCGGAGCCTTCTCTTCTCCAGGCTGAACAACCCCAACTCTCTCAGCCTGTCTTCACAGGAGAGGTGCTCCGGCCCTCTGATCATCTTCATGGCCTTCCTCTGGACTTACTCTAACAGCTCCATGTCTCTCATGTACTGGAGACCCCAGTATCCAGTACTCCAGGTAGAGTCTCATGAGAGTGGAGTAGAGGAGGAGAATCACCTCCCTCAATCTGTTGGTCACGCAGCTTTTGATGCAGCCCAGGACATGGTTGGCTTTCTGGGCTGCGGGTGCACACTGCTCGCTCATGTTGAGCCTTTCATCAATGAACACTCCCAAGTCCTTCTCCTCAGAGCTGCTCTCAATCCGTTCTCTGCCCAGTCTGTAGTTATGCTTGGGATTTCCCCAACCCATGTGTAGGACCTTGCACTTGGCCTTGTTGAACTTCATGTGGTTCACACATGCCCACCTCTCAAGCCTGTCAAGGTCCCTCTGGATGGCATCCCTTCCCTCCAGCATGTCAGCTGCACCACACAGCTTGGTGTCGTCGACAAACTTGCTGAGGGTGCACTCCATCCCACTGTCCATGTTGCCAACAAAGACGTTAAACAGTCCCAGTCCCAATACTGACCCCTGAGGAACACCACTCCTTGACTGCTTTGTAACAACTAAAATATTAGGGTGTTATCAACATTATTGTCATCATAAGTCCAAAACACAGCACTATACCAACTGCTAGTAAGAAAATTTACTTTGTCCTAGCTGAAACCAGGACACCATGGTAAAAGATTATAAAATACAAGCACAGGATTGTAATCACTACTTAGAAAAGAAGGTGGTTGAACATGATAAATTATACTCCAAAGTCATTTCTTTTCATTGGGATTTCAGCAACAACATTTAAGGACTGGAATATGCTGTCAATCCCCAAGTTTCAATTAAAAAAAAATTAATTAGGCAATTTATATGAATTTATACTATAGAAATAAGCCAGAAAATAATACCTTGTTTTATCACATTCATTACTCTGTCTTTAAGGTAAGAACAACCTTGCTTATGGTTCACTGTGAGCAAAATCATGCAAATTATTTAATATTCCCATTGAAGTCAACTTGTCTGAGGGACCATTTATGCTTTTAAGGGGAAGCACCTATTTCAGAGGATGCACGCCTTTAAAGTGTGCCGCATATTGTATTTTTGATCTGAAGTATAGTCACACAAAAGAAAGCAGCAGAGGTACCTGAATCCACTTAGCTTTTTGAGAATGCATGAGCAAGGGAAAGGAACTGATCAGACATTCCCTTAGTTACAGTTATGTGCTATTAATAGGAGGAGACCAAACACAATATAACTTTAGCAGACTTGCCTTTATGTATGTTACTTAGCTCTTTGGAGCATATTTAAGCAGGAGGAAAGAAAGATGTCAAAGCTTTCTCTTCATTTTCTCATGTGAGGAAAAGACCTACCATCTTTTCCTAACTATGCACTAAAAAACTCCTGATGTTTTGATCAATGATATCTAGTCCCCTTGATCCTGCAGAGCACAGATTACAAGAATTACAAAAAGAATTATTTAGATGAGTTCACAGGAGGAACCCATGCATTATGCCAGTTCAGTTGACTTTTAGGAAAAATATATTTAGATATATTATTTACATTGAATGAAATAGTCTGAGTGAGAAGTTTAGACTAAATACCAAACTTTCAGATGCATAAGGCCAGATAAGACACTGTTGTCAGAAGTTAGTTCGTACCATTCTAGGATATATCCAAGGTAAGGAGGATGATTTACCTTCAGGAGTGACTATTTCTCTCCACTGGCAGTAGAGGGAGCCGACACAACCAGCTCATTTTAGAAAACTTTGAGTTACGTGACATAAATTCCAACCCCAATTGCACTCCAGTATTTTATTTATTTACAAATAAAAGGGACTAGCTTGTAGGAGATTCATTCCTCTCTCGGCACTTTGTGACTGAATGAGTTTCTGTCTAAATATCTTCTACTTTGTCTGTTTCCCTACAGACCCAGAAGTATATGATCATTGACCAAAGAGCAGACAGCCTACCTACATTACATTTTTCTTGCTGTAGCCTGCTTGAATTAGAAGCAGTTTGAAAGATGCACAGTTTTAAACAGTAGTTTATTTGCATTACTCGTGAAAGTCCTCCAGCTAAATTTCCACACAGCACGCTGATTATGTCCGTGCAAGTGTGTCTGTGGAGCCTTTAAGCTTATTGAGACAAATAGAGAAAGTAACAGACAGCGAGAGCTTCCTGTACTGTGTATAACTAGATTTCCATCTTAGCTTATTCTGAGCTCCCTCAGTGAAAGATCCTTTCAGGCATTTTCATATCATCCTAAACTCAATGCATCAAAGGTTGGAAGGCATCACTGCACTGATCTAAAATCTCTGTTACCAGAAAATATATAAAATTTTAATTAAATTTCTTGGTAAATTATAGGTATATTATGAGTCATAATCTTAGAACGAGGAATTCTTTGAGCTCAACAAACAGTAGAAACATTACCACAAACTGCATTGTGTACATGTTGCATTTTCCATATAATGAAATAATTTTTCTTGTCTCTAAAAAGCATTTCTGATCTAAGAAATAACATATCTGAAAGAAAAAAAGATACTTGGGCAAAATTCTACTGACTTCATTATTCTCGAGATCAGACTAAAAGATCCAATGACCCTCTCTAGCCTCCATGGAACTTACAAAAACTACATGGCCTTAGTGAGTGGAAGTGTACATATTTAATACTCTTTAATAGATTAATAGGTTTTAAAGATTATGATAGTCTGCTATGACCTTCTACAGTAACCACTTATCAAAACATTAATGATCAAAAATCATTTTCTATGAGGCATAGAAAAATTCCTTGTTGAGAGACAATATTGATTTTAAGACTGCAAGTGATAAGAATCCAGTACCATCAGGCAAGCTGTGCTGTAGGTTACTGCCCTTCATCATTATTAATTTTCTTTATTTTTTTGTTTTAATTTGCCCAAATTCAACTTCCAAACACTTGATCTTGTTAAGCCATGTTTGTTAAACCCTCCCTTTTATAAAAAATCTGTAAATAAAAATCTATTGTAAATAAAAACCTATCACATTTATACTGTTCAATGAGATCACACACTAATATTTTTCTATTAGACAGTAATTCCTCATTCTCCCACTGCAAAGGAAACCCAAATCATGCCTAGCATTTTTCTGAAAAATTCCAGGTTAACATCATTATGCTTAAAAGAAAGTTATAAATTCAGCTCACTCTTCACCAGGTAGTTCTCTGGTGTTCCTATTTGCAGTAGTTCATTCATTTACATAGGTGGGTTTTCTTTTACTTTACGTTGGTGGGTTTTCTTTTACTTTGTTCTATATACTGTGAACATGCACAGACATACATATATGTGCACGCATACATTAGTAGGCATGGTGGTGTTTTAGTAGGTGTGGTGGTGGTGGGTTGACGGTTGGACTTGATGATCTTAGAGGTCTTTTCCAACCTTAATGACTCTATGATTTTATGATTCTGTTATTTTATATGTGTATATATATATATTTGTATATACCCTGCTTTCAGGGTATCTTTGCACCCATTTAAAGATGTGCAAATAAATAAACCCCCAAAGAGGCTATACAATTACTTTCAGATAAAACTAATCTGCAAGATGTATCTAAAGTTCTCCAGCTGCAAATGTTCTATGGGATCAGACTAGAGCTAATTCCAAGATAAAGAACACTGCAGCATGTATCATGTGAGTAACAGGCCATTTAGGACTTTCTCTATCACTGTTTAGATCAGCTTCTGTTGGTCCACACTACTTTCTGAAGTAGACATAGCCATTAATTGCACTGTAATTGATATTGTTCATAAACCTCTCAAAATCTAGCTGAAGACCTTTTGGTTTCCAAACTTATATGCGTCATTTTTTCAGACACGATGGGAGGCTTATGATGTTCAGCTGTCTTAACTCTCACATCTCTTACAGAGGAAAATTACCTTCGAAAATGTATTGATATCCTATGGATCTAACCTACATTTCTTTTTGCAAGATTCATTAAAATACATTTTGTTAATATTCACATTGGCCAATTAGCCCATATTGCAACTTAATCTAATCTTTTCATCCTTTGCCTCCACCACTAGATTATACTTTCACAGGTGAAGTTACAGGAAGATAGAGCAGAAAGACCTCAGCAACTCAGAACGGTTCTTGTACTGTGAAAGATTCTGAAGCTGTAACAAGAAGTTCTTTCACTTTCAGGTTTTGTACAACAGAGTACATAAAAGCGTATTTTTCCTGGAGGCTGTTGGTTGTTTTCAATATTTCAAAGGCCTTTACGTTTGTATTTTATCATTCACAACAGAAAACCATCCCACTTGTTTGACACACTATGTCACCACCTGTATTGTGTCTGGCTGGGATGGAGTTAACTTCCCCACAGCAGCCCTCACAGCGCTGTGCTGTGTGTGGGCAGCCAGCAAGGTGTTGGTAACACACCGGTGTTCTGGCTCCTGCTGAGCAGGGCTGGCACAGCACCAGGGCTGTCCTTCCAACATTCCCCCCCAGCAGTAGGCTGGGGGTGGGCAAGACCTTGGGAGGGGACACGGCCAGGACAGCTGACCCAAACTGACCAAAGGGATATTCCAGACCATATGATGTCTGCTCAGCATTAAGAAACTGAGAAAGGGAGAGTAAGTGGGAGGCATTCCTTATTTATGAAGTTTGTGTTCTGGAGCAACTGCTATGTGTACTAAAGCCCTGCTTCTTGGGAAGTGGCTGCACATCACCTACTGTTGGGAAGTAGAGAATAAATCTTTTGGGTTTGCTTTGCTTCCACATGTGGCCTTCAGCTTTTGCTTTATTAAACTGCCTTTATCTTGACCCACGAGTTTGAGGGGGTTTCCATCTTATTTTTCTCCCCTCCCTGTCCTGCTGAAGAGGGCAGTGATAGAGCAGCTTGGTGGGCACCTGATGTGCAGCCAAGGTTAAACCACCACACCTCCAAAAGGTGAGTTATGGCTTAAATTTGGGAATGAGCAGAACAAATGTGGAAAGTTCACCACATCACTGATCAGGAAGAAACCAAAACTGTTGTTTCTCTACTAGGCTTTTGAGGTCTGAAGTGACAGCAGTTTAAATTAAGGCTTACTTGTAAGGAAGCTTTATTTTAGTTTTCCTCTTTATTTCCCATTCTCTTTGTAACAACTACTTCCCATCTTTATATTATTATCAAAGCTGCCTACACCTAAGGAAATTGACTGTCTGTCTTCAAATTCAAATATCCATTTGGATTGAACAATGCACTGTAAAAAGAATCTGGCATTGCTTCCCTTTTTTTTTTTCTTTCTTTGTTTTCAGATAAAAAGCTTGATAGAATTGAAGCTGGATGATACACTTTTTAAGTAAAACTTTATACTTTGCTTTTGAGTCAACAGCTATGCAGACTGATAAGTGCAGAGGACCACATCACTAGGAAGTCTCATTGTCCTGTCACCAAATGCAGCCATACCAGAAATAAGTAATGCGACAAGATTGGCAAAAAGACACAAAAAAGAAAAAGATACCAATAATGCAGAGAAAAGAAGTGTTGACAAAATAAGAGCTTTTTCCATCAGGAAAGTGAGAACCTTAGCAGCTGTATTCATTTTCAAAGACGATATGTGTGAGTGCAGATAAAGTTTCTGGCCACTGCTAATTAGCAAAGAGAAGAAACAAAATGTAATTTGCATCTGTAAATACAGGAACATAGAAATTGCCATGTAAGTCAGTCCTGAGGTCTGTTTAGGTTCAACTGTCTGTGAGGTTCTCTTAGATACTCACAGGACGAGGATGCTTATTGGGTACTGATCAGTAGCTGTACTGACTGTGGACCTCTGTGACCAGCTATGGATGAAGAAAAATCTATAATGAATATCTTTTTGTGTGCAGCTGCAATACAGGGAATCAAACCCTTTATTACGTGGCCTCATTTCCCTGCAGAAACATTGGACACACTACTTTTCCAGCAGTTAGCATGAGTTAAGCCTGGTTAGCATAGCTGTTAGCATAACCCCATGAACTTTAGCCAGTTTCAATAAAAGGAGAAAAATTTAGGAAATGTTTTGTTTAAGTAGAAGATGACAAAATATGATCAATCACTGTCTCAAAAAACAGCCTGTATCTTGAATAGTTTTTGTATGCTCAAGTAAGTAGGTAGCCAAACTATGCCAACAACCTGCTGACCATGAAGAAGTGCAAAAGCACTAAAGAAATGTCCATACTGTGAGCACCACCAGCAGTGACAGCAAATCAGAAAACAACAGCACGATTCGAACAGACTAGTCACAAGTTACTCTCTACTCAGTCCTATAACTAAGGTCACCTAGGTGGGAAATGTTGAGGTTAGACAAGAGTTTCTCAAAAGACTCCAGGGAGGGAAACCTCACGACCAGATGCACCAGCACCTGGGACCACCAGGGAACAAGGATCCCCACCAGGGGATCCCACAGTTGTGCTCCAGGACCGTGCACAGCCTGACTGGCACTAGTCATCCACTCAACTTCTCTGCAGGACTGTGGCATCTCCCCTGTGAAACAGGGAATTTGTGTACAAAACCACTACACAAACCTGGCCGACCTCTCCGCCTCACTGCTCCGCCTCTCTCAACACACAGGGAAATTGTGCGATTTATAAAATCACATATATCTATCATTAAAGTGCTGTGATATCCAAACCCATTTAGCCTCCACATTTTCATTTGGTCTTCGACCATGACAGCAAGAGGACAAATCAAAATATTTTCTTCCTAAACCTCCAAAACTCTTGTTTATTTCTCACAATTCTAGTAATAACATGACTTGACTTTCAAAGGCATGTATGCTCCCATATCGCACAAACCTAAAGACCTTGTTATCATACACATACATATATATATATATATATATTTATACACACACACACATTGGTGAGAACCAGTGTTTTCTTTTCTGATTTGCCTAATATGTCATGGGAGGGCACCTGCATTTATGTAAATTAATTACTGCATGAATGCATTCCTCGAAGTGCAATACATCCCTCAAAGCAGTGGCACTTATTACTGCATATGCAAAGAATCTTATGAATGTTAATGTCACTGAAGATAATTAGGGGGGTTGTAATTGAAAACAACAGAGATAAAATATTTAACAGGTGAATTAAGTTAATTTTTTTTTCAAAAACAATCTTGTGCTATCATAATACCCTGCTGCTTACACAATAGAGATAATAAAAATTCCAAGTGAAGGACTGCATTAAAAAAAGGGACAGAAAACTTCTTACCCAGTCTTGTCTAAAAATTGCCAATACCTGATATTTTATGCTAGATAGGCGACCCGAGTTTTCCAGTTTGCTTAATCTTTTGAAAAATCCATCTGTATCCAACTCAATCAGCCTTTCACATCAATTAAAAAACTAATAAAATATTCAGTAAAAGCTAATTCTCTCAATTTCAGATAAATAGATATACATCTCTATATACATCTACCTATGTACAATGAACATGATTTCCATCAAGTGGAATCAACGCTGCCTTGAAACAACCAATTAATTTTTAAGTAAGATGATCTGTTACTGAACCTAAAGAAGTATCCCAGTGTCTTTTCAGGTCCAGATGTACATTTGGTCATCTCCTGAGTCCTTTGTAAGGTAAGATCTAACCAACCATCAATCTTACCCCAGTCCTGGCAGACTTTGCCAAAGTAATCTTGGTGCAGCAGGAAATAGTTCTGAAACTTTCTGATAGTACATATGTAACATTTTAGAGTATACTCAGCTCCAATTTTAGCATCTTCTATAACTAAAATGTTTCGGTAGTTTTGGGGGCTTGTTTTTCTTTTTTCCTGAAGATTTACTTTCAACACAGTGGGCTGAGATTTCTTCATTGATCAATCAGAATGGATAAGAACCAGGACCCATGCTGCTGGAGGGCAACACAACAGTGATGCAGAACATCTCCCTGACCTCAGCCTAGGAAAAGCTGTTTGGGAGCACAGGATGACAGAGGGTATTCTGCACATGGGGAGCTAATCTGCAGCACTGCAACACTTCATTAAAATACGTGCTTGAGGGCTTTGTCTGTCCCAAATGAAAAGTTTAGTTTCCTATCAAATTAAATTTTTCGTGTTGTCCTAAAGTACATTTCATTATTTTTAGTATAATAAAAACAAATATAAAAAATTAAATTAGAATCCCTTTTCCTATATAATTTTTTGGTTCATCAGCTGAACTAAAAATCAGTTATTCGTACAGCTCTACCTGCAAGTTCATTAAAAATATTGGATGCCATAAAATCCATTATATTTTGTACAATCCCCAGTTGACTGGTATTATTTTAGGCAGTCTACTCTAAGTCTTTATTTATGAAGCTTTGAACAGCTATTCCATTATTTTGACAGGGATCAAAGTTAGGCTGATGGGACTAGGGTTAATGGAAGTAGCAAGGTACACAAAGTACTGCTGTGTTTCTTTTTTTAATTAAGTTTATGTTTTACTTCAATGCTAAAATAAATAAAAATAGATGAATATAGCATTTTTCAGTGAAACCAATGATAAAATTGTAGACAATTCAGAACTATTGGGAATAAAAAGGACAACATTTCTATGCAAGATTTGGTAGTCTACCATTAGGAATTTAGTAAAACTGTTAGCAAATCTGAGGACTTTATCAAACCAAATTGAAAGCTTAGAGTTATGCTTAATGATTTTATTCATCGAACCTACTTTTTAGTGTTTAAAAGTTGGACTTAAAGGACTGAGACACATATTCCTGGCTTCCTTTCTAGTTACTGAGCCCAACCAAAATTATTTTATCCTGTGATACGTCATTTCATTCCCAATATGAATTTTCATTTTGAGTCCCTCTTCTTCCCCACTGATTGTACAAACAGCCTTGACTCACTGACTCAGACACACAATTTTTAGGTGAGATGAAATCTAACCTAGGAGGTTTTTTGGTTGTGGGGTTGTTTGGGGTTTTTTTCCTCTAAACTAATTTATAACTTTAATTATTCAGGTCTAAAGAAAACAAAGTACATTCAGGCCAGCATGCCTGCAGTAGCCATGGCTGATGATGGTGTCCAAAATTTTACTGTTTTACATATAATACTATGTGTGCAATAATGCTTTTGAAAATACATATTCCAAATACAATATTTTAGTTATTGTTTGCAGTTTTGCATCTCTTTATGGACAACTGCAGACAATGTCATGTAAATGTATCATCTGTAACATTAATACAATAATAATAAACCAGAAAGGCTCTGATTTTTCCACAGAAATGTATTTTATTTTATATTCCTAAGCCATTCAAGGAATATATTTACTAACTTGACAGTTGAAGAAAAAAAAAATCATGCATCCCTTTTTCTAGGAGTATAGAACTTCTACATTTATAGGGAGTATCAATGTGGGTGAAAATTCTTTGCATACTCTCATATATATTTTTCAAGATTTAAGTATTATTAAATTGTAAATGTAAAATATGTTCCTTACCAGGTCTTTCAAAAAATATAAAAGCTTACTCACTACATCAGACTACACATTATGAGCATATTCATATTGATTTTTACCTTTGAGACATGTTTGAAAATAATGAAAAGTGCAAAACAAATTCAGTGAGAGTATGTACATTAAAGGTAGGCTATATGTAATACTGCTCTTTCAAAGGGAACTTCTGGCAAACATCCTACTTACACATTTATTTAATGAAAACTCTGTCCTTCTTAAAGGAAAATTAAAAAATGTAGTTGGTAGAGCAGATTGATTTGCTATATTGGAAATCAGGGTTCAAAACTGATTTTCCTGTATATAAGACTGATTTTTTTCTTAATAACATATGCTTAAAATAAAGTAAAAAGGAGAAGACTTACAGCAGCAGCTTTTACTTCAAGAGCTCTACTGTGGTATATGTTACACAAATCATGGGAGCAAGGGGGAGTAACAACACTCCTTATACTACTCGGAAGTTCACTGAACCTTGTATATGGGCAGAGAGGTGTGTGTAACCAGTATCCTTAGAGGCTCATTTTCACATTAATGACAAGTAATAACAGGAAGTTTGTAGCTGTGTAACTGCAATCTCACAACAATGAATGCTGGAGGCAAAGCTGAATGCTGCCAGTAAACACCTCTCTGTGGGGTAGGTAAAAACTGGTCAACATGCACTTATAATCCAGTTTCTGTAAGAATAATTCTTTTACCTTTAATTCAAATGCTGCTTTCAGTTCTTCCATCTTTTTCATTCTTTGCCTCTTTTTCTCCTCCTGGCATATTTTTTTCCTAAAATTGTACTCTTTCTGTGTTCTACCTTGCTTTCATCTGACCTCTGCTTCTTTGTGTCTTAAATAAACAAAACAAAGGAAGATCAAAGAAATCAACAAGATTCTTAGTGAAGCTGGAAAAATTAATTTATGAGAGAGATTCAGTACCTTTTCTTTTATACATTTTTGACATTTTTTCTTAGCTACTTTTCATAGCTATTGAATATGGTTATTTAGCTTTTCAATTATTTTTCTTTTACACTTTTTAGCATGCTCTTTATTCTAGCCTAACTGTTCCTCCCCTTCCACTCATAGTATGTTACCACAGACTATTCCAGTTCTTAATGGTGCTTACTTCATGCTTCCATTCTGGCCACACTGTGTGAGCCAATATTCTACCTTTCTGTCAGTTTACATTCTGTCGACAGCAGTAATCTCTCTGCCATCCCTTCACTTTTTCTCACTTGGAGTTAAGAGAATGAAGGAGGTAGCTCTGAGCAAAATTCTGGAAAGCTTTAGCATCATACTCTTTTTTGGATGTAGTGTAAAAAGAATGGCGTTTGTAAGGGAAAAAAATGGGGTATGATAATGGAAAATTCTTTATGACAATGATAGGTTTTGATTTGAAAATATTTCAAAAAGAGATCATAGATAGATGACTTTGAATCCAATTATTTCACAGGTTTCTTACTTGAAAAGAAATGTGTCAAATAATTTTCAAAGTTAGCTTGAGTAACTTTATAGCTTGAGTATCAATGAAAAGACAGTAGGAGTCAGCCTACATTCATAAACATCTCAATGATTTTAGGTGCTTCAGTTGTGAACTGCTCAACAATATACCCTAAAAGGAACTGCATTCAAGTAAACACCAAACAACCAGCTATTGAGCTACAATTCCTTTATATTCTTCAGCTGGGTTTTCAAAAACAGAAATACCAAAACTCAGTTGCTTCCTGGAATGCAGTCTAAAGGCTGTGTAAAACTACAAGATCTAATGTCCTATATGCATATATAAACTTTACTTGTCAAAATTTATTACATTATTACTATTACGTGTCAATATAACTCTTCTGAAAACAACTATTCAACAAAGAAAACATGTAATCAATTTTTTTTAAACTTTGTTAGGTTGTTTAGTGTATTCAACTATAAAGCTGATGAGTTATAATGAAACAGTAGGGCTGTTTTTAGTTCAACATTAATTGCCTGATATGTATCTTGTAAGTTAAATTAAATCTTAATATTGGCTGATAATGAAAAAATGGATCACAATAATAGTAACAGGAAAGTCATTATGATAACAGTAATTATTATAATCATTGTGTCTGTCAGTATTAAAATCATGCAATGGCATTAAAGTGCTACTATATTAAGGTCAGCTTTATTTTCTTGTAGAAATCTTTGTAACATGAAATTTAAAGTGGCAGAAAGAGAGTAACATTTAATGTTTTTCAACTAACAGGTAGCTGGAGAAGAAAAAGTGACTGATACATATTTCCTGAGCAGTTTAATACTTAGTTAATTACTCTATAAAAGAAAATGTAAGAAAGAAACTCTTCCGAGTTGCAGTTGTCCTGTCCAGAGTCTCTGAGCTGCTCAGACTAATTTAAGTCTCATTATGCAACATATTTGTTTAGGAAATAAGAATACTAAGGTGCTCTTTAAACTAATTGCTTTTACGGAACACAGAAGTTTTCTCTGAGTAACGTAATGAAGCTGTATGAGGTAAATCAGACTGAAACGGCAACAGAGGAAAAAAATCTAGTTACAAGAAATGTCAAAGGGAACTGGTTGGAGTTGTAGGCGTGATCTAAACTACTCCAGATGGAAATGTTGCAGCACTACCTGAATGTCTGGAACAGGATAAACAGAGAGCAGATAACTTGACTCTCACTATGGCTTTTGAGCCAAACTACCTTCTACTTGTTGTTGATGCTATTTCTTTTCTTAAATAGGTCTCTAACAGGTCAATATTATTTCAAGCAAATCTATAGAGAGCACAATAACAAGTAGGAGTTCAACGTGGAACTAAAATTTCTTCCATGTTTGGATGCTGGGTGCCATCTCAGAGTCAGTATCAGAGTTTTTCCAATCCTGGGCCATTCGTTTTGTAGGCAATGGAATCCATGCATTGCTCAAGTTTATTAGACCCGCAGGTAACAGAGATATAATATTGGTCTTTTTCCCTTCAATACTAACTGATGGAGCTGATGGGGCTGCAAAGCAGAGAGCATTCTGTGTCCTTCCTGGGGCTCCTCAAATACAACTGCAATTTGGAGCTCCACGGATAAGGCACAGGTGAGCCTCTGTTGAGTATATTTGGAGTAAAAGTGTGATTCATTGTTTGAAAGATATTTTTTTAAAAAAGGTGGTGCTTTGCCACAACACTATCCAGTAACCATTAGATACCCACAGTGCAAGACTGAATTCAACTTTTACCATATAAATGTGGCATAATTACTATTTATGCAATATTATCAAAAACAGAAACGTAGTATATGAGTAAGGTATATACATTTTCACATTTCGCATAGGTTAACAGTACAACAAATGAAAATTGGTTGTAAAATAATACTACAAATTAGCAAGCTGTGAAGATCTCTCCTTTAAATCTCAGCTTAAAGATACAGAAGATACTGCTTTCTTATTTCAGTAAAGAAGGACACAGTATTGCTGTCAGGTCTTTTGTTCTGAAACGATTCTGGTCCTTTACTGCTTTTAGTTAAACTCAGTGTTAAGGGCAATTTAAATATACAGTGTTCCATTGTACTTGCATTACAGTATGCAAATATAAATAAAATTACCACAAATTGGTGAACAATTAATGAGATTCATTTCAGGGACATTTCATCACCAAATGCTGTTTTTCTGCCAACCTAGACATGAAGTATTTAATTCTAAACGACACCACCTGCTCCTACCTATAAGTGAAATGAAAAAGCTGCCAAGGAGCATGTTGGGAATTAACTTGCAGCCTTCCCTTTAATCAGGCATTCCTCCATAACGTTGGAAGCCAGCAATCTTATGGAATGAAAAATACCATTGTAGTATATGTCTGCAATTCAATTTCAAACCCTCATTGTGATGTCTGACTTAACACATTTTTTCTTTACTATTTTTTACTATTTTGCTGCCAGGTGGGTCACCAACTACTTGAAGCAAAGACATACTAGATAAATGCCAACACCCTATTCTCACAAGGACAGTACAGTTAAACAAACTTTTATAAATTAAGGCTCCTCTCATTTTAGCTGGTTTTAATTTCAAGACCTATATTCAAACTTTCACTTTCAGAAGTATGAGACTGCAAGGACACCAGCACAAGAGGAAAGACATTTTAAGAGTTAAAACCCCAAACACCTCAAAAAACACACAGGAACGTGCTCATACAAATGACTTCTGCTTTGCACAGCAGACATAGCTTTGGGCAACAATGTGTAAGGATGGGTTTGGGAGACACTTTTGTAATCTTTGTGCTTGGATGGTCCCTTTTCCCCTAACAAACAGCTAATAAAAAAGTAAAATCCAGTACACTGTCATACATTTTGTTCTATCTCGTTAACGTCACATTTGATAGTCACATTAAGTTTTGTCATCACATATAGAACTGCCTTACCAAAAGAAAAAGTCATCATACCAGCATTTTGCATGATAGAAAATAGCAAGATAACAACCCTTTCACCTTATGATTACTGGTGAGAAAAGTCATAGCAAAGTTCTGCAACAAACCTTCAAAGCCTGTTTATATCTGACACTCCTTGCTGAAGTGGCTAGAAATACTTTAACAACTACAATAAAGTCATTCGCACTGCTGAAGTTCCTCATCCAAACAACCGCAACAAGTTTAGCAGGTGTGCTGCATGTTTAAACAGCACGCATCCCAGGTTTTATGCCCAGCATTTATTCATGTACACAGTATGTGTTTCTGATAAACTCATAGCCCTTTGTGTCATGAACATCATGCTGTTCTGCGCTGAAGTGAAAAGGAAGAAGGGTAAAGAGTATCACCCGCTGAGGAATTAGAAGAACAGGAATACAACCTTCCTGTTTTCCTGAAACAAAACACATAGTCTCCTCTGTGAAGGTTGGGTTTGCTCCCTACACATGCTGTGTTTCCAAATTCCTGCCATTAAAAGTGTGATCTGCTAGCTCAGCACAGTGTCCTGATAAAATATTTGCTAAAGTCAACGGCTGTTTTCCCCAAGAGAATTAGTACTAGGCAGAGTCAGAGTCTTAAACCTCACTATTTAGATGATGTGCAATATTATCCTACGTATTTCCATAGTTAGACAGACTGCTCAGCTGAGTGTACAGCAATGATCCTTTCTTTTGCTGCTGTGTAACCCAAAACTAACAAAAGACTAAAT
Source organism: Aramus guarauna (assembly GCA_013400195.1). Lineage (NCBI taxonomy): Eukaryota > Metazoa > Chordata > Aves > Gruiformes > Aramidae > Aramus > Aramus guarauna. Next base: position 175,362 of record VXBL01001362.1, read on the forward strand.
TCTGGGTATCTCAGTGCTTATTCAGAAAACGTTATTCATAATAAAGTAATAACAAAACTGGGACAAATAATTTCACTTAGCAACTCCAAAACCAAAGGATTATTTTTTAATGTATATGCAGGCATTCATAAATATTACTTAAATGCATAGGGCTCTTCCAGCAGAATTCACAGAACTAATTCACTCATCTAAAGTGTCTCCTGAAGGTCAGAAGAGAGCTGTGTTCCTTGACTGTGGTTCCCCAGGGTCAATGTGCTGAGCACAGAAAGTCTAAATCACAAGGAGGAAAAGGAAAAGAAGGTACAGCGGGAGTTCTGCCTCCTGCTTGAAATAGGGCATCCATTCCATGGTCGCACATCTAAGACTCCATGCCTGAATTCCTCAGTTTTAAAGCTCAATTTTAACCGGCTTCCCATACTTTAATGCCAACTTTAACTTTTCTGGCTGTGCGGAAGCCCAGATTCAACAGGAGGGACAGGCAGTGGGTACCTTTGCCCACAGTAGCTCATAGCTCAGCAATTTAGACACTCACAAGATGTGGATGCAAAGTATTCCAACCTACTCAGGCTGAAGAGAGCCTTAGAACCATTGATAAGTGCTTACCCTGTTAGACATGTTCTGAGAATTTAGAATATCAGGAAAATCAGAAATTCTTGAAGCCCTAGATGAAGGGAACACAGCTCTATATATCCAAGCTAGATTTTGCATGAAAAACAGGCACCAGTAGTGTCTTAGGCATCCAGGAAGTTTAATGAGGACTCTATTAAATCTTCCTCCTCCACCCTTATGGCATCTAAACACTTTGAATGCCTGGTGGTGGCCAGAAAATACCCTCAGGAAAAGTCTAATGTTCACCATTGTGTCACACAAACTGTAAATTATTTTAGCATTCAGCTTATCAAGGGGACAGATGCTGCCATAAACAAATAAGCACTGAAATGTTACCAAACTTGTAGAACATTTGGGATTAGGAATAATTCAGGAATTTGTACCAGTAAAGACATTTTATCATTAAACAGAAGTTGCATGGTCTCTTGAGATGGTGCATATGCACTGACTATATCTCTCCCTTAACAATCAGTGACAAAGCATTCCAGCGCTGGTCTGTTACATAGAGCTCATCTACACCAGCACAAGGTAAAAAAAGCTCAGGGATATCAGATACTGAAATCACAGAAAAATGGTATTAGGTTTGAAGAGGTGGGGGAGTTGAAACTGATAGCTCATAATTCAGGGTCAGGCATCTCTTATTTTTAACCTACAGGCTGAAATTCTACTTTATGTCACGGAAAAGATTAATAGTTCCTTCAGGGGGTGCCTAAAAATTGTTTACTGTTCTCATCACTTTGCCACAGTTAATACTCACAGCACATAATATATTACCTAGCAGTCTAGAATTATTGCTTTGCAGCAATTTCGTAGTGCTTACTTCAAAAGAAAACATGATACATGCCACATAGAGGATGAATTATGACAACGACAAATAAAAGATGTATTAATGGTATTTTGAATTACCAAAAGTTGCAGTCTACTCTCTTTTGTCCTGCACTTGTCAATAACATCTTAAGGCCTCTTTAGTAATTGCTATTCCTAACTATAGAAAGTATTTAAAAGGACCCCTCACCATACCTTAAAGCATTTCCATATTTTATATATACTTATGCTGAAGAGACATGAAAAATGGACATACAGATCCATTAACTGACCTTCTAAAGGTTAAACAGAAAATCTATCACAGACCAGGACACTGAGTGCAGCTTTTCCAACTCCTATTTTGGAGCTTTCTGTCATCTACCTTCACTGTTTGTTACTTGTCTCATTTTCCAAATTCTTACCTTTCAGTTTAGAATATAACTTTCTCTGAAAGAAATTATTAAAAAGATGCAGTTAAATGGAATGACTGCAACCAGTTTCACAACTTAGAAATTCAAATATTGTAGTTGTTCTCCCAGTGAATTTCCCATGTTGAGGTATCTCCAATACTTCAGACTAAAATTCTGTTTAAAAGAGCTGAAGTCTTTTAACTCTCTAAAATATTATTTTATTTTTTTTAAAGAGCAGTCAAAAAGCAGCCAAAATTCAATGTCTTACCTAATTTGAATCTTCATCAACATCATATGGCATGCTTTGTGCAAAATAACACTGCGTGGAAAGAATTTCATGTTGATATTAAGAAAAGAAAAGCAATTAATCATCCTCTGTATGAAATGTTCTGCAGTCACTGTCATATGCAATTTTATCAGCTGTACTGAAGCCAAAGTACATTCTGAATTTCACACTTCAGGGCAGGAAATGGAGAACCTATACGGCTGTCTGGATTATGGTGAGCTGTATTCTGATCCCTTGTGTTTCAGTAAGGTTTAAAACTAATACATTAATACAACACAATCATCAGTTTCATAGTTTATTGCAGTTTCAAACATGTTGATAAAGTGCTGGAAAATCTGGGAGGGGATTTTGTGATGGCAGGTATAGTCAGATTTCCTACTGTTCTGATACCTCTGGTTTATAGGCTCAGTATCCATTAGGAACAACATCTAGAAACTGGAAATAAGTAGCCTAGGATATTTTCAGACTTGACAGAAAAATCCATATAATGTCAGATAAACTACAGGCTGTGTTAGCCAATATCTCTGATCACCACTGTTTATATATCTTCCGCCTTACGTGTGTTATATAAGAATAGGCCTAAATAACATTTGAACAAGTAAAAACCACAGATAAGTAGAGCTAAGCATATGTTCAGATGTCCTGTTAGGACTTGGGTTTTTTTTAAGTAGAGGAACAGTTCATTGTATTAAATCTTTTTTTTTTTTTTTTTTTTTTTCTTTCCCTAAAAGATATGCAGACCTACAAACAGAAATGGCCAGCTTTTTAAAATGTCTATTGATTCATGAGCATATTGAAACATCAGCATCTAAGGTAACTGCATTGCTATGAGTATATTAAATTTATTAACTAATTCACAGTTAGTAAACTGTAATAGAAAGCTGTACTTGAAAATTGAGGGCTTAGAATTTACAGAAAAAGTATTGATTTTTTAGTAACTAAAGGCTTAATTTAGGGATACAATATTCAGGCAAATAAGGAGTCGAACCTTACCTTCATTCAAGTAATTTACACAAACTTAAAGTACTACATTGCCTGTCCTAAAGGAGTATTGACATCTTACTATCCAGCCAAGAGAAGGCAAAATACCCCTGAAACAGAGGTCATGGAGCTGAGAGTGAGAGGACGTACTGATTTGACAGCACCGAAAGGAGATTTTGACTAGAGCTGCAGTAGGACAGGCAGGCAGGAGACACACGACAACTGGGACAGGTCTCCCAGGACTGTAATTACATCAAGGACCTCAAAGTAACTTGGGACTGGGGAATATGAAATGTCTTAGAACTTGTCATTTTCTAAAGCCTCGTATTTTGTGTTATGTCTTCTAGTTCTGAGGTACATATTTCTACCTGCCTGTTTCACGCAGGCAATTATACTGTATATGAAGAAAGAAATTTTTTCTCCAGAGATGCACAATTCATATGCATGTATTTCACAGAGGCAACTTTTACCAAATATCTGATTATGAACTAAAAGTCTTTTTGAAGTATGCTGGGAAGATATGCGTATCTAGACTCCTCATAGTGAGAGGTTTTTCCCCAAAATATTGTTGGTCCAACAGCAACTTTGCTGCTGCTTTCCTAGTAGCCACATTGCAACCACTGGTCCTTACAAAACCCTAAAGACACTTCATGAATGTGGGCATTGTGGACACTTGAAAGGCCTAGGTTTTACAGCGGCAGAGCCAGATCGGGGACTGGACTTGGAGAAGACCATGACTTCTTTCTAGCCCATTTGCCACACTTGTTGTCAATAGAAGGCAGGGTAGGAGGGCTGAGGATGATGTACATGCAGGTCTCATCCAAACTTCCCGGTGGGATGTAGCTGGGCACGCACCCAGCCCTATGATCTGGAAATGGCTGGCATCCCACATTCATTAAGTGACTGCCAGCATTCAGCCCTTCTGTTGTCTAAACCTGTCCAGATTAGATCTGTCTCACATGGTGCTTAAAGTGCCAGTGGCATCAGGAGTGATGTTATGCTGGTGCTAATTCTAGTGAATGAGCTGCTTCACAACTATGGACAATTGGATACTGATAATTACTATGGGAAAAAAAAAAATATATTAAAAAAAAAAAATTCAGAGGAACCTAATAAAGGTAGGTGAAGAAGAAGCATGATGACAGATAAAATTCAATTTTGACACAGGGACAATATTGTCCATTAGAAGGAACAATGTAAACTATTTATAGATAATGCCTAGTTCTTGCAACTGTAATTACTCACAGAAAAGATGATACAATTGTAATGTAATAAAAAGTAAAAAAATTGGCCTGCTGAACTTTTAGTACTGACAAGAACACAGAAGCAAACAAGCCTATATGTCCTCAGAGAACAGTTTAAGTCACTGTACTAAGAAATAAACTCTTTTTAATGTACCAAGTGAATGTATTTGATTTCAAAGTCACTATACAGCAACAAGTACAAAAAGACACAATTTTACAGGTCTATATCTGCACCACAAGAAAATCTGTCCTTAGCTCAAGTATTAGCTAATCAATGTTGAAATGTTCCTGGTGCAGGGTATAAAAATAATTGCATTATGAAATGGTGAATCCTGTCTTATTTAGAATGGTGTCATCTCCTGTTATCATCTTACTAAGCAGCCATCATTTCCATTTAAGTATAATGGTGTTATGAAAGATTTGGAAAGGGCCTATGGATTTCCAAAAAATATCATAGTGATAATTGACTGGGAGATCTGTGGTTTTATTCGGCAATTCAAGCTAAAATGAAGATAGATACATAATGACATACCTGCAGAGAATGGAAAATTGCTCATAGATTAACAAAATCATCTATCAATTTTAAAGAAAAACAAACAAAAAAAAGCCCACAAGAAGACAGGAAATCAAATATAATTTTCATAATGCTTTCAAAATCTATTTCCTTTGTCTCACAGCTATTTCTGACTATGTTTTTAAAAAACATCTGCATGTCCTAAGCAAAATATTCTGAATACACATTACATGTTTTGGACATACTTTTTATCAAATCTTATCTAAGCACTTTTTATACCTCTGGGCTTGGTCTGAAACAGAGAAATGTTAAAGGACCTTTTTCTCATATGGTGTTTTCAATTTGCTGTATTTTTTTTCTTGTTTTGTTTTCTAATGGAGAAAAAAATATTGGTAAAGTCCACAGTGCATTTCCCAAATCCAACCTACTACACTCCCAAATCCCCAGTGAATTTATACAGTTTCTGTGGATTTGGATTATAGAGCAAGACATATCTTTCATCTAACAAATGCAAGCTTGCCAAATGTGCAGTCATAAAATTTGAAGACGTGCAGAGTTCCTGTGCACTACCATAGACTACCTATAAATTTCATCATTTTTTTCAAGCTTAACCACACTTCTAGACCTGTGACTCTGTTTATGCATTTTATCAAACTTTATTTTTCTTTTATTCTCTTTAATGGGGACAATATTTGATTATTTCATACTCTTCCATATAGGTAACTAGTACTCATCCAGGCAAAAATATTTCTTCTACATATTTCCCATGAGCTATTACAGGGTCATAAGATGCCATGTCACTGTAATCGCTATTAAAACATAGAGTTTGTTTTTAGTTACCTATCAAGTAGAGTGCACTCTAATAGAAAACAATGACAACAACAACAACAATAACAACAAAGGTTTATTAACTTAAACACAACTTATGCTCAATATTGCAGGAGCATCTCTGTGTAGTGTTTTCCTGCGGCCATATAAATATAAGCAAAGAATCCTCAGTTGTGCCTGGACAATGTAACTATGGCAGAAAAATCTATTCTACTGTGTTCAGCAGGGTGTATTATAAGAAAGAATTTGAGATAAGCAAATTTCCAATTTTAGAGATTTGGATTGTCTTGGATGTGCATACAAGGTCAGTGCTTCCCTGAAACTTAACTAAATAAATGAGTCTACGGAATCTAATTCTGGAGTGGAAATCTCACAAGGATATGTAGCTTTTCAAAGCTGTGTAAGTTGGCTTTTTGCAGTAGAGCCATAAAAGCTGAAAACAGGCTCTCAAGCAGGACTCTAGAACTTTTGGCACTAGTAAGAATTGAGACTGTGAATCAGAAAATGTAAAAAAATAACATGAATGAGTCTGAAATTTTTTGGACTACACAGAAGATTCCTTACAATTTTATTTTTCATCTGAGGAAAGTTTCATGTAGTTCCTGTTCTCACCATATTGGTATATACTTACAGAACTAAATTTCAGTTTTGGAATAATTTCTGGCAAACAAACATGAGTCTGTAGATCTATTGTACCTTAGTAGTAGTAGCTAATAAATATTTTTCATTTATTCAACAGTTAGTCTAAAACCCAAATCTCTTTCTATCTTGGTGATTTCTAACTCTCACAATGCAAAAAGAATTCTATATTGATGAGAATATGAAAAGCCCTTGTGAAATTGAAATATTACAGCAAGTCCGGTCTGAGTATGACAGTATTGCCATCATTATGCTCAAAACTCTTTATTCAGATCCTGAAAATCAATTATTAGTTCTTATATAACACAGTTCTTTATATTTGCCTTCTGGCTTTTGAACTGTATTTCCAACTCTTTCACTGTAATTATGAGTGCTATGTCTTTCCTCTTGATAAATTCTATTGCAGATCTGTGAATCCTCTCTTCCTCGTCAATATCTCTTTAGTAATATATAGACTGAAGTAAAAAAAATAGTACTAAAGTAATATAGATAAGGCCTATGATGTTGCATATAGTATATGTAGCCTCAAAATGAAAATTACTCTGTGGTTACAAATTGGATACTATATTTAACCAAAAATGCAGGCCTATTTTGTTTATCAGCTTCTGTTCTAATTCTTTTCCTATAATCCTATTTGTCATATTTCTCTCTAACAATGTATATTTACTCAATGGCTATATATATCTTCTTCTGCTCCCATTTTAAAACTGAGTTTAATTTTTTATTTTCTGACTATGCTTCCTCTTCTGTCTTTGGTGATACAACTTCAGGGAAACAAGTATCATCTGCAGTATAATTGATATACTCTATAATTTCTATCTCATACAATTAGTGAAGAAAAAAAATTTTTTTTTTTGGGGGGGGGAGGAGTTCAAATCTTATTTTCGTCAAAGTCTTGTTATTTTTCAGAAATGCAAGAAGAAATATGTGACAGCATCAAAACTAGTTTCTAAATGAAAACTTTGATAAAATTATGTATTTGGTATTTCTCCTCTTGATATATATAATATATGTACTATTTCCTTCCTTCTTAAGTGAATATGAACATGAATCAACATCAGTCATAACCAAGATTTACCAAAACGCTTCTCTACAGTGAACAGTAACAGAGTTGCATTTATGGGCAGATAACAGAAGTAACACGCTCGTGACTGAGAGCTTACATTATCATTATCTCTATACGAGCACATTTGAATTATTTGCAAGTGACACAGAATTCATGGAAGTTTATTTTTCCCTTTCAATTTCTATTTAATCCCTTTACCATTCACTTAATAGTTTTATACGGTTTCTACATAGTACAGCAGTATTAGTGATGCAGGCCACTTCAATGAATGTTTCTGAATGCCCTGTAACTACGGACTATTTCCAGTTTTAAACCACAATGCATCCTCAGGATGTGCCTGTTATTATATTCAAGTACAGTTCTCTTTAGCAACCACTTCAAAAGTCAGTTGTCATGCCCATGGAAACAAATTAAATGAAAAAGTTAAAATTAGTTAACATATAATAATTTTAATGTGTAAGCCTACTGTGTAAAAATCAGAATTGTTACATTGCCCATGCTTTTTGAAAGTTATTATCTGTGAATCATATTTCTTCATAGAATTTCCCTTTATGACACTGATTTTTATTTTTTTTCCCATTCGTTGATATAATTCACTATTTTCTGTCAGCTAATACTTTGAGGTAAGTATCAAAAAATGATGGGAATAAAATATCTGGAACATGAGAAGCTGGAGGAGCACAGTATTCCTAATAGCTGTTCCACATTTCTGCACTTCACTCTCCCTAGATATTTACTTAGGGATTAATCTGCCCAAAGTTAGAAACATGTGAAGGATCCCTATGCTGATTCATATCTCATTTGAGCAATGAAATCCAGGATCACAACTAGTCAGATATTAAAGCTTGTCTCATAGATATGGATAGTAGGAAAGGTGTAGATTTTACTTCCAAATCTGAAGAAATGTTTCCATTTATTGTAAAAATTGTATAAGGAATGAAATAGAATTAATGTGCCCAGCAATGCAAAGTCTGACATTTGGATGATTGTACAGCACAACACTATCCCTCTATCTTAGCCTGCCAATGTTACTCATACAGTTTAACATACAAACACCTTGAATAGCTTGGCTTGCAGGCAGACAAGAGAAGTGCAGTACTGACACAGATACCATCCCAGAGGGTGAAAAACAGATATGCAGAAAATGACTCATTATAGAACGTCTGAACCAACCTGTCTTTCACATGCATATGGAAAAATAATAGTCAATTCCTTGGTCTGTGCGAGGGGTGGAGAAGATAGCAACTTCACGAATCACGTGCTTACAAAACTTAACTCCAACTATACCATAAATAACACTTGTGGATTAAAAATATAATATGATATGATATATGATTAATATAATATAAGCACATCTCAGATAAAGCCAGTAGTCCCAGGTGCATTATCTCACTCTGGTGGCATCTGATCTTAGGTCATGTGCCAAAAACTGGAGAGAAGCTGTTTCTTGGCAGGCAGGCTCCTGCCAGTAGAGTATTGATCATAATTCCAATATAAGCATCTGTCATGCTGGGGGGACTATTTTATGTAGTTCATGTATGTCCTTGTTATTGTCACTAAGGTAATAGAAAGAATACAATGTGAAGCTATCTCAGTCTTCTTTCAGGACGTACATCTGATTCAGGTAGACATCTATTCCTTCATTTATTGAAAGTGGTGACAAAGCTGCCATGCCACTATCCACAAGTATCCATCAGCTGCCTTCTGTAAGCTGGTGTGCTGGTTTTGGCTGGGACAGTTAATTTTCTTCATAGTAGCTGCTATGGGGCTGTGTTTTGGATTTGTGCTGAAAACAGTGTTGATAACCCAGGGATGGTTTCGTTCCTGCTGAGCAGTGCTGACACAGAGCCAANGGCAGGTAAGGAAGCAGCTGCGTGGTGCTTAGATGCTGGCTGGGGTTAAACCATGACAGCTGGCTGAATAACTTCAGGGTACAATGCAAGTCCTACAATTCAGAGGCTGTAAAACTCTAGAAAAGATTGTTGACAGATGCAACATTGAAGAAAATCACCATCATTTTGTATCTGAAACAGATCTTTATTAAGACTTTCCGAGCTCCCCTCTTTCTTAAGAATAAAGAAATTGCTGAGAATAAAGAAACCTCTTCCCCTGAAGTTTAATAAAATCTCTTCTATCAGACCTAAAGTAAAAATAACAATCATATCTTTAAAAGGCTTTCATGAAAACAAAGATGATGTTAGATGTTGTGAGATAAAAGGTATAGCTGGGTTGCTACCATACATAACTTTGGCTATTCCATCTAAGCACTGATTGAAATATACTCAGCTCTTTTGACCCCTATTTCATTTCCTCAGTAAAGCCTCTTAAACTCTACTTTGCTCAAGAAAAGGTGTTATAAGCTTCAGTATGATGACAATCTGGAGAACTGGCCCATTGCTAGATGGACGGAGCTTAAAACATGCAGAACACAGCAGTGAGATCCATATTGCAAGGGGACTTTTAACTAAAAGCATTCGTTTCAAAGAGGTGGAACATTTGATTGTGACTGACATACAGAAAAAGAAGTTGTGATTTTTTTTCTTTGATGCATTAAGGCTAAGCTTGAATGAAAATTCTCAACATGTGCAGGGCAATTAACATTACACTGCCACACAGACAAATAAGAAACTAATGTTTACATTGCTGTGTTGATAAATGGATCTGGTTTTAGCAGATCTTAACACCAGCTCTAAGACCAAGTTAAAACTTTAGCTTTCTTGAAATCAAAATCATTTTAATGAGACTTCTTTTGAACTTTTTAGTTTTCAAGAAAATTTGCAGGATCTGACCATAAAATTAGACTGCAATAAATCCTGGAAGAATGACAGATTTTAAAACATTCAAAAGAAGCACAGCTACTAGATATTTAATTATATTCCCATTGATTATTTTAACAGAAGCACCTACTCCATATGTAAGATATGTTTTCTAAAATGCAAAGAACCCTCCCTGTGCTACGTATAGCTGCCTAAAAGTCTAATTTTCAATTTGTCATTAGATAAGATGCAGCTGTACATTTTCACTTTAACAATTTACATCTTTTTGGAAGTTAAACCACATGCAGTATAAAATGTTCTATTTCAGTTAAATATCAAGTAATACTACAGTCATTCAATTAGCATCATATTCATTAGAATTTTCTATTTGTCTGGATTTTCAGTATGCTGCACTACAATGATGCAGATTCAAAGGTTCGTCATAAATTCAGGTGAAATTGGGCAAGTTACGTAAAGGGGCTGATGGAAAGGGAATCCTGCTCTGTATTACTCAGTGTCTCTGTCTTAAAAGTGTTAACTAGTTGCAATATTGAATACATACAAGAATCCCTTCCTCGGGAGAGAAAGCAAATAACATGTATTGATATTCTGAAATGTTTTGTGACATAGAGCCTGTTCAGACACCTTAGAATATCAGGTTCATACTGAGAACGTGCTCAGTCTTCCAGAAACCAGTCACTCCAGTACAGTTCTCGTTCCTCTCAAAAGCAATAAATGCATGTGTTTTTATATTAGTAAAGTTATACTGCAGTAAATGATGCCTTTCAAATTTATTGGCTTTTACGTTAAAGGTTATGCTCATCTGTTTGCTTGATGTCTTTTAAATGAATAGTTCCATGCAGTCAGCACAGGGTAGCTGAAATCCCAATAAACAAGGGTGGCGACCTTTCATTACTTGTAAACATAAGGCAAACTCTATCAAATATTCAGCAAATTCTCTTACAATAGCACCTGTGTTCGAAGCCCAAGAGGGAATTTGAGAGCAAGCAGATGGATGAGGTACTCATATCAAAATACAGTCTCAAGAAAGAGATCAGTGCAGAAATGCCAACTGAGATTTTATTTACTGTTCACTCAGTGAGATGCACAGAGAATAGGAAATTGAAAATACAGATGTGATGAGAATTATACATGAAAGCACCCAATAAAATGCAATACGAGATGTACTGAATTCCACTTCTGTGTATGCTTATAATATACTGAGGTATCAGCAACCTCAGCTTTCTTAAGGTACTCTGCCTATCAAGGATAGCTTAAACATTGGTTTCATCATCAGACTTTCTCTTTGAAAGGGTCTCCTTTCCAACAAAACAAGGTAGGGTTGATATAGCTACATCTGCCAGAAATAGCATTTTCATCCTCTTTTTTGGCCTCTTGTCATTCTACACCATTCTAAATTGAGAGAAGTAAGAAACTTCCTCTAAGGTTCCTCTTGAAGTTCCTGAATTTCACTGGGGACCTTCTGATCTAAAACGGGTATGGTTGATTTTGGGTAGAATATTTATAGCCCTTTATCAAGACCAGAATTAAGAAAAAGAATATTAAAAAAATTTAAAAATATATTGTTTTACCAGAAAACCTCCTCTGCCTTTGCACTTCAAGTCTTGTTCTAGATAGTTCTTATGGGGTAGATGTCTCAGGATTTTTTAACAGACAGTTGCAGCGACTGACACTAAAAACAGCCTCATGAAATTTGGTGTCAAACAGAGTCTGTGCATGCAAATATTAGCATTCAGGTTTTGTCCTCAGAATTTAACTACATAAAAAAGATGCACTTTTTGCTAAGGAAAAACAAACAAAACAAAACAAAACACCCCACTTTCTAATAATTATTCTCCAATGAATGTCTGTTAATCAATGTCTTCAAAGAACAAGGACAGACAAAAGAGGTTTCATAAGAAACCTCATTCAAGAAAAAATAAATTGCAAACCAAAGTTTCAAAACATTAGAATGGCAGTTCCAATGTGGTTCAATTTACTTATATATATTAAAAAAATAATTTCATTTCTTCTGAACCATTATGGTCAAACTCACTTTTAGAACTTTAAGCTCAAGAGACTACCTGTGCTCCTGGCCTAACTCCAGTGATTACGATGAAACTTGTAACAAGAAAAAATTTTACATGACTAATTTTTTCTCTTGTGTTACTCTAGACAGTTCTTCAAAAATATTTTGAAGAACTAAGATTCTTCTCCTATCTGAACATAAATGACAGGCTGAAGCCTTGTGGGAAAAAGCTCATTATAATTTATATAGTGCATATAAATAAATATCTTCTTAAAATAGGATCAAGAAAATCATGCAATGTTCTGTCTATTTTGTTCACTTAATGTGATGAAGAGCCTCTCTGAATTGGCAATTCTTAATTAACAGCTCATTCCTGAAGATATTTTCTACTATAAGAACCCTCACTAAAGACAGTGGAAACACCTGAGAGAATTTCAATACTTGTCCCATAGATTAATACTTGGGGGGGGACCCAACCAAAAAAATTTCTGATAAATCTTGTTTATAATGCTCCATTAGCATTAACACAGCATAAAGTGAAGTACATTTATATTTGGGGCTGATAAACACTCTTCAGTACTTTTGTAACATGTAACCCATCTTTCAATTATTAGCAGAGATGCACTCAAGAAGGCAGAAGATTGAGAGGATTAAAGCCAGCACAGCACTTACATTATTGAGCTGTTTCACTTAAATAAAGTGCAAATTTTATAATTTCTGCTTTTCTTAGCACTCCTCAAACCCTAAACCATTACAAAAAAAAAGAAAAAAGATAAATACACAGATGCATTGTATTTTCTGCTGAAGAGCAAATGTAAAGGTAGTGTCACTGCAGCTGCAGTACAGATTTTTTTCTTACGCTATTTCACTGAATACTAAACAGATATTCAAAATGTTTGAAAGCATAGTAAACAAACAACTGAGTCTAAAAGCCCTCTGCATTTATCAAATAGACACATTCAGAATATCTGGATGCCTACCAGATTTTAAAAGATGAAAAAACAATAAAGCTACACTCAGGAAAACACTGAAAATAATGATTTTGAAATTACACATAAATACATATTTACATTCTTAATAGAAAGGCAAGAGTCTGATGGAAACCACTGGGGCAGAAAAATGGAAAGAACGCAATCACATGTGTGTACTAGTAAAAGCGTTTCCTAGACTGTGCAGAACAAAATGAAACAGAGATCCTACCTGTGCAAGAGTTGTATTTACTAATAGGTCTGAAAGAAAAGAGCTTACATTGAAATTCACACTAGAATGAACAGATTCAACTTTTGTGCACAGTAATGATGAGCTAGGACTGTGGTATCTCCTTCCTCCGGTTAGTGTGAATGCTTCCAAAACAGAGGTGGAAAGTTTGCAATTTAGGTGGCCTGTCATTTGGACAACAGTTAGGCATTGCATCAGACTTACTCAGCTACAGACATTTGACATGGTATGACACTGTGACACAAAGGCAGCACATAGAAGCGTCCGAAGGTGCAATGGGGTGCCACATGCTCTTTTGACTTCTCATGACCTTTTAAAGCTTTTGAAGTAGAATGACATCAAGTTATAAGCAGTCACTTATAACAAAAATCTGATCCAAAGTCCGCTCAGCCCACTGTGGTTGTCAGAAAAATGGACTATGGAACCACAAGTTACTTCAAAATTTCTCATTAGAACTCAGCACATACGACATGAGGGAAACTCAGCAACAAAGTGTGTACAGAAAAATGTGGTTCTACGCTTCTGGCACACTTGCATCTACAACCTTATACATGAGAGCTCAGGCATGACCATTAGTTATCTTGCAATGCTTTTCAACATTTCAGATTTAACTCTTTCTTGAACTTTACATTTCAAATGTCAGAAGCAATCAAATTGTATAGTTTTTTACCAAATGCAAATTATTTCTCTTGAAAGAAAACATATTCTCTCTCTTAATAAATTAGTGGAGAATTAGTTATTGCTGTAAATAGCTTTGTTTTTTTCCTTAATGCCACCTTATTATAACTTCTTCAATTAATACTTGCAATTACCATATTTTTGAACAAACTTCTGATGTACTCTTCCTTCTTTGGCTGGAGAAATCATGCATCTTATGCACATGGATTATCTTAAACTCTTTAAAGTCTTTTAGCTATTGAGGTAAGGAAGGTTTAATTTCTGTTGGGATTCTAACTCTCACAAGAGTTAACTCCAGAGCAGGTTGAATGGGGATAATTTCTTGTCAGGGGAATTAATGACCATCCCGTTCTTGAACAGTGCTGCATTTTGCTAGTGCTTTGATAGAAGACAGATTGCTTTTTACTGCTCCTTGCTCTTAAAGGCTTTGCACAACTAACATCCTTTCACTTGCAGCCCATGTTTGGGGCACAGGAAAGTCTGAAGATTATTATCACATCCCTGTTCGATATTATGGAAACGACTGCTAGAAAACTCACAGTGCCTCTGCTGTCTTCTTAAAAATACAGCTGTAAGCCCACAGAGCAGGGCAGAAGCTTTTTCCATGTGTATAAATTTACAACAAAAAGAAAAATGTAAAATTTGTCAGAAAAACTTGTAAATCATTTTCTGTTCTGGAAAAGGTTTATTTTGAGCCATATTGATAAAATACAGAAGAATCTAAGTACAAGGAGCCAGCCTAAGTAGAAATGAAAAGCCTGGAGTAAAAGGCAGTGTGCAGCCACTCTGTCCCAGAGCAGATTAGGAATCAAACATTGACAAAGGGAAACCCTTTAACGCCTCTTACCCCCCAGCATCAAGGCAGATTTAACCTACCTCAACCCTACACTAAACAGAATTTATTTCCCTCTCTGCTCTACCGCGGTTATACTCACGGTTGCCCTGAACAAGGCTAAACCAGGTTCACTCACGCTGTACACTTCTTTGCAAGAAGATTACCTGATACCAGAGGGACTCCTGAACTACCACAGACTATGAATGAAGCATTCTGTACAGCAAAGTTAAAAAGCCCTAATCAACACTGACTTTCCTGTACAGGCAGAAAATGGTCTTCAAATGTACCCAAGGTCACGGGTGATGTTGCAGAGGACTTTCTGTCTGAAACATCTTTCCAAAAGCAGGGCTCTGGCAAATCTCAGGTGTGTTCATGATATATATTCCATCTGATAATAATACATGTACCCCTTTTACTCCTATTATTTCCATTGACACTGTATAAATAATTAGAAAATATGCTCTAGGAAATAATTGTGTACTAAAAAGAGACAGAATACATGCAGTTGCTCTTTTTCCACTCCCTAAATTATTTTAAATTATCAAGACCTTTACATTCTATCTACATATTTGCCTTTCACATTTCTGTTCAAGCAATACTTTTCTTTTCTTGCACATGAAGCATCCTTATATACTGTTAACAACTAGGAACGGGGAAAAAATGAGCTTCACAGCATGGCATAATACCTACTATTACTCACTTCAGATATGTGAATTGCACAGTCTTTCTAAAATACAGAGCAAAATACTAGAAATTCTTCCTGAACTTTCTACAACTAGAGTAAGGTGCTATAAACAATTGTTATTTTGCAAATATTGGCATGGTTTTAGTGCCTAATAATGAATGTGTCACAGAAAAACCTGAATCTACCAGGTTTTCTTGCAAAGTATTATTTTTTGCGAGATATGTGGTAGAGGGTAATATACTTATAAATTAAACTAAGAGGTAACAAACTGTAAGAAACAGCTTTTTTTTCTGAGATTTCGACAGAGTCCTGGCATGAATAGAAAGTTTTAAGCAGTTTTCACTGTTTACTACAACACTCATTTGCTTACTTGCATATAACTGCAATGTAGGTAGTTTTCTTTTTGCTGTGGTATTTTTACTTACTCTTACTACTGTTAAAAATTTACAAGACTACAATTTACATATAAGAATAAGAATACAAATTACATATAAGCCACTTCAGCATTCTAACATGATTTGAGAGTAGCCTTAGCATTAACATTACTTTGAAGACTTATGAAGTAGTTGAATGGTGTAAATGTGTATATATATATATGTGTATATATATATACACTTAGATTCAAAACAGTTGAAGAATTTCTTTACATTACCCTTTATTTACAAACAGAAATCTTCAAACACAGAAGATATTCATTCATCATCTCAGAGGAGAAGATGTTATTTAAAGACAGAAAGAAGCTACAAAAGCTAGAGCATTAAAACCTAATATGTATATTTAGTTTTTTTCATTATTTCACTTTTTAGAATAATTGAGGAGACTTTAAGCAAAGCCCATATGTGGTGGATTGACCCTGTCTGGAGGCCAGGTGCNTGAGTTGCATTACACTAGACCTGGATTGAAGGCACCCACATTGAGCAATCATTTCCTCTCTATGCCCAAAATACAAGTGGAACCTGCAACTTACCCCTGGGGTTTTCAAATTCCAAACATGCACATAAAATTATGTTACTGTAAACTACTATTCAACGATTTTCCTCTCTCTATTCAGCTTAATAAATATCTTACCAGCTCTAACAGAATAATAAAAAAAAAAAAATTGGGGACACTTCCATGAAGTAAATTATTTCTAAAATTATCCCAATATTTCACAGCTGTCCATGGTTTTGAGGCAACTGCACTTCAAGAGAAGCATATAAGACCAGTTGGGGTAGAGACACACTTATGCAGAAGCTGAAGCAGCTTCTGAAAAATGAGTCCCTGCGAATGTGATCAGGACTGTCTGCATTGTAGTAGCAACTCACGTGTCCACCTGTACAGGTAAGCTGTCACCTGATTTGATACTCCAATCATTCAGATCATGTAATTAACTCTTGGAGAGCAGCACAAATTCTATTTTCTGTGTATGCTTTAGGTTTTTCTTTCTTTAGAAGACATGGGGGGAAGGAATCCAAACCTTACCTTAATATAATGCCAAGGTACACTCCCTGACTTGAGAATTGGAAAGCAGTCCAGGACTCCATCATTTACTGTGACTGAAATAATTTATGTTATCTACTTTTAAACAATGGGTAAAGGCTACAGCAATGACATTATCACCTTGTATAAAATCTTAAACTCTGAAGTCTTTTAGAATATCAGTGCTGAATCCGTTGGCAGTTGCCATTGTTTCTCTTAAAAAGCACTAGTAAAAGAAAGTCCTAGTTGTTTGGAAATAGCTTGTCTTGAACTCTACATCCACACACTTTTAAACACTGTCACATTTGCATGTATTGCTAGGGAAGAAAAGGAAAGAAAATTCAATGCTCAGAAGTGATGTATTTTATATAATTGTAAAAGAAGAACATCTACAGCATAAACATGAAGTCCAGCATTGACCATGATATAGGAGTAAGTTATCAGTTAGAATATTCAGTTCCCTTTCAACTTTGATTACTAACTAAAATTCAAAGTGATGATATTTCTTGTTAAGTCCTTCTAAGAGATGGTTTTCTAGTAAAATATAGTACTGGATTTCATAAAATTTAAATAGTAGTCAGACAAAATCCATATGAGGTGACAGCATCTCCAAGTTTCAAAGTAAGATGAGAGTAAGAAAGCTTTCCTGTTCCAAAATATTACTGTGAACCTATATCCTTGTTTGGAAAGTCATGGTAAAGAAGATAGTGCCCTATGTGTATTTACAATAAATTATTAAATATATAATAAATTATTTTTCTTTCCACTTGAGGTTACTTTATAAATGCTTACATAAGAAGCTTAGCATTGTCTGGAATTTTAGAAAGGTACAAATTGTAGGTTGTTTCTACAACTGGAAAAGATCATTTAAAGAGCTCCAGTTAAAATGTTAGTGCAAATGTGTGTACTCTCCAATTACTGTGTGAACTCTGGCAATCATTTCCTTTTGTAGCTTAAAAAAGGAAGCCACTGAGGGAACGTTTTGGCTTTATTTTTACACATGAAGAATGAAACTCAATCCAAAAAGATTTAAGAAATACAAGCCTGATACTCTTATCACCTTGAACTAATTTGACATTTAGCTGAAGCTTTTTTATATATGCCTACAAGAACAGTATTTTTAACTTATCTTTCCTTCTTTTTTTTTTTTTTTTTTTTTTTTTTTTTTTTTTTTTTTTTTTGTTTTTTTTTCTTTTTTTTTTTTTTTTTTTTTTTTTTAAATTATGAGTTTCCTTACTGTTGTTTTGGCTGACAATAAAAGAACACTGCATTATACCCAGACTGCTGTGTATTTGTAACCTCTCCCCCAAAGCACAATAAGAAGAGAAATAAAAAGTTCTGTTATTCACTTTAGTAGTAGTCACACAAAGATAAGCCCATACATTTGTAGTGAGTTTCATACATGCCTGTAAACACACCCTTTTTCACACATCTGTTGCTTCAATCATGCGTTCTGTTTTAGGAAGAGAGAGGCTCAGTGCATTCTCTTCCATAACGTACCTCACAGATCTTTTCTTCACCTCTTGGATTATCTCTGCTCATTGACAAGAGTATGAATGATCAGTCAGGGAGTATGATAATTATGGTATGGTATAAAAGGGCAAGCAGAACCTGGGGACACTCCACTTGTGCAACTGCAAGAATACAAGATTCTGATGCAGCCCAACATCACTTTCTTCCAGTCTCTGCAACAACTGAGTGTTTCTCTTTGGCCACTAGATTAATTCATTTGTTCAAATATTATCTAATTAACTTTATGTCATTCTCCATTACTTATCTTTCTCTCTGGTATTCACCTCTTTTGTCTTCTTGCCTGTACCTTGCTTTTCTGGTACCCCATAGTACTCAACACTCTTCAATGTTATCTATTTTCCTCCTTCTGACATCTTCTGCTTGCATGTCTTTTTTTCTATCTTTGAATTTTCACTTCAAAAATGTTCCCACATAGTACAAACAAAGGACCTGAAAACCGGATACAAGCTCTATTTTTATAGGCAGACTTAAAAAAAAAAAAAAA
>VXBL01001362.1:194452-205350 GCA_013400195.1 Aramus guarauna
AAAAAAAAAAAGAATAATTATAAAAGTTGAGATAGCCAAACCATGTAATTGCAGGGCACTATCATTGCATATTTCATTCTCCTATCCAGCCTGCATGAACTTACACCATCACAATTAAAATCAGATTGTCAACTGTCCCTTTTTTGTCTGAGAAGTGCCCAATGACTTTATCTACTGCTGTATAAATGCAAAGAATTAACAAGATAGGATTTCTGCCTTGAAGTTATACAGTGAGGAATAGAAAAGAACAGAAATAAAAGCAAGATGAGGGGGAAGAGAAGGCAAAACAAGCATTAAACACACAGGGAAACTATGAGACACATTTTAGTGGCAGCTGAATAGTACTGATAGTACTTTGAAATGAGAACAAATGGAGAGTAAATAGGACCAAGCTGGAAGTCTGCACTGGAAAGAGAGAGAAGGAAGTGAATTTTGCAGGAAGAGATTGTTGATGTTCTAAGTGTTTTACGAGTATGAACTATGAAGTTTAAAGAGGGTTTTCTACAATAAGATAACTCCCAGCTGGGCCAATTTTCTAAATTCATGAAGGACATTCCTGTCAGTTTGACTGTGTTGGTCTCGATGAAAGCTTTTTTCATCAAAGCAGCCCCCACGTTACCGACCCCCCTACCACAAATCATGACCACTGAAAAAAGGCTATGAATATTTCAAAGAAGTAAATGGCATGGATGGATTAATATTTTAATTCAAGTTATGCTTGCCTTTTATCAAGATGTAACTTTGAACATAATATATTCTGTTTAAAGAACCAAAGGCTTTCATATTCTATATTTTGCATCCTTTTTAATTATTTATTTTAAGTTCTTTCTAAACACTGGAATGTTTATGGACATAGCCAATGGCATGCCAAAAGCAGAGAACAAAACTAAGATTGTATCCAGCCTACTCCTCTGATAAATTTTCAGTCTAAAACAAAGAAGAAATCTGTTTTCCATTGCCTACTGTAAACATTTGTGCCATAACTTTCTTCACTTCAATTGACAGATCCATAAAAAAAGCATTGTACAGTATTTACCAGAAAAAATGTGAAGAAATATTTTTTGAGACTGGCTGCAGGCGACAGCTGAATTATAGCAGTCTGGCCAGTGAATGCTACTGGGAGTGTTCACAAGACTAGAATTCAACAGGACTGAGTGATTCACTCACCTCCTTCTGTGACATGATCACATTTATTTCAAGGAATTCATTGCTAATAAAGTGTAGGCATGTCATCATATAAAAACAAAACAAATTGAAAAGGCTACCAGCCAACAAAGACTTTGCTCTTCAACTCAATTTGGACACACATCTAAATCTCCTAAATTTAAGAAAGGCAAAATTGAACTATAGGGGAATGAATTTTGCATTTCAATCATGGAAAGTTTATATTTCTGATAACACCCTTCAGAGAATTTCTCGATACTTTTTTGCTTAGTACCTCTTTCAGTTTTTATTGGGTTCACTTCATTACATCAAATTGGGTTCCGTTCATCCAATTCATTCATTGGTAACCTGGGCTGCATTAGACAAAGTACTGCCAGCACGTCAAAGGAGGTGACCCTTTCCCTCTAGTCAGCACACATCTGGAGTGCTGGGCCCAGTGCTGGGCTCCTCAGTACGAGAGAGACATGGGCATACTAGAGAAAGTTCAATGAAGTTCAAGGATGATGAAGGGACTGGAGCATCTCTCCTATGGGGAGAGGCTGCGAGAGCTGGGACTGTTTCACCTGGAGAAGAGAAGGCTCAGGAGGGGTCTCATCAACATAAATAATGACCTGAAGTGAGGGTGCAAAGAGTACAGAGCCTGGCTCTTTTCAGTGGTGCCCAGTGACAGGACTAGAGGTAATGGTACAAACTGAAATACTGGAAGTTCTTGCTGAACATCAAGAAACACTTTTTCACTGTGGTTGCCTAGGAGATTCTGGAGTTTCCATCCTCGGAGCTATTCAAAAGCCATCTGAACATGGTCCTGGGAAACTGGCTGTAAGTGGCCCTGCTTGTTGGGCCGGATGACCTCCAGAGGTTCCTTCCAATCTCAATCATTCCATGATTCTGGGATTACTTCCTTTACCAGTGGCACCAACCTAATCCCACTTATCCAAAAATCACTTGGCATTTCCTATACATTTCCACCTATGCCCCTCCTGCTCTACATGGCTACACACACTCATATCAAATGCCCTCTTATAAGGCAATGCCCATAATGTAATATCTACAGAAAACTGAGGGTTAGCATTCAGCAGTTAACAAAGGTTAGCGCTCAAGCGAGCAAAGACTTTACCCTTTGTTTCTTCAAGGAAAAAAAAAATATTCTCCACTTTTATTTTTCTTGTACTATCATTCTGTGGGCCCCTCAAAGTACAGAGGATGTACCTTGAGGGTACATCTCTATTTGATTTCAGCAAAATTGGCAACCTCCCATAATTCAGACACTATTATATCAAAGAGTTTACAATTGGGAAAAATTCAGAATACACAAGAGAAAAGCTATCAGCAGACATGTTGGGTTTTGGGGTTCTTTTTTTATTTTTTTTTTTTTTATGTCACATTATGCTAGCAATATGAAATACCTACTGTTTCATGCTAATGAGAGCTATGGTGAAACTGAGGCCTTGCTAGTTATAACTTGGAAAGTAGAGCAAAGCAAGATAGTTCAGCTAACAATAGAATCTGTCCCAAACTCTTGGCCTGTCTTTGAAGCTGAAACAATAATAAGCTTCTAATAAACCAGGAGTATTCAGGATTGCTATTGAGGCAGGATATTCTAAAATGGCTATGGTAAATATTGCATCTCTGCCAGCCATTGATAGTCCAAAGATTTTGCCTTTGAAGATCACAGAATCACAGAATGGCTGAGATTGGAAGGCACCTTTGAAAGTCACCTGGTCCAACCCCCCCAGCTCAAGCAGGGCCACCTAGAGCTCGTTGCCCAGGACTATGCCCAGGCTGGTTTGGGATATCTCCAGGGATGGAGACTCCACAAACTCCCTGGGCAACCTCTTTGTCCCTTTCAAATCATACCAACAAATCTAGTAAATTCCAAGACTTAGTTTCTTCTCTCCCATGTTATATACTTTCCTCCTTTTGTTAGGTTGCAATAAAAACTGGATATTATTCGGTCTTTCAACCAAAATTCTTACTTCAGGTAGAGGTAATGATGAGATAAATGTGAAGCAGCACAGACCTCAATAGGTTGGAACAAAGAAGATTCTGATGGTACTTTTGAGATCAAGTATTATACTATCACTACATTGTATTTCATTGTCTCCTCAACCTTTTTTAACTGTAAAGTCTGTGCTAGAGATACTACTTCTGGGTTTTTTAAAATATATTTTCAAGCTAATTCAATACATAAAACCTCCTGTATTAAAGAATATATAGCACTGGCTTCTTGTTTGCAACAGTGAATAATAGATATTATTGTAGCAAAAAGTAGGTTTAGAATAAAAAGAGGGAAAAAAAGATAATCTATTCTATCTTACAGTGGTAGATTTCCATACAGTCATATATGCCTTAGAAACCTAAATTGTAATTGATTCATGAATCCTTTGTCATTTCGTACTTCTTTGCATAGCAGGAGAAGCTCACAGATATTTTGGGTTTACTAGTTGTGAGTGTTCTGCTCCACAAAGTATAAAAAACTCAATTTAAGACACCGCTGTGGTTTGGCCATCTAAGAACTTGAGTGTTAGAAGTTGCTGCATCGTACAAATTAGTGCAGTAAGGTGAGTCACAATTCAGTTATGGTTTCTTCTGTCTTGTTTTTGTTTTGCTCAGGTGTCACAAGTCATCCGACTCACACAATAAGATGTCTTGCATATCTGGGTCCTTGACGGACACATCTGCACATCAGCATGTGCAGCAATGTGCCCCAGTTATGCCAAACTGTATGGAAGAAGAGGGTTTATGGCATTTGAGGCTGTCAGGGAATACACTATCAAAAGACCTATTCCCCAACTTCAGTGCATCGTTTCTGCTTTCTTTCTACTCTGGAGTAGTCCTCTGGTGAAAACTACAGGCATGTCCTGTAGTGGGAGAAAAAATATGCGACTCATATCTCAGTTGGCTTTAGAAATCAAGAAGAACTTAAGATCCTGTATTGGGTCTGGCCGAGATGGAGTTAACTTCCCCACAGCAGCCCTCGCAGCGCTGTGCTGTGTGTGGGCAGCCAGCAAGGTGTTGGTAACACACCGGTGTTCTGGCTCCTGCTGAGCAGGGCTGGCACAGCACCAGGGCTGTCCTTCCAACATTCCCCCCCAGCAGTAGGCTGGGGGTGGGCAAGACCTTGGGAGGGGACACGGCCAGGACAGCTGACCCAAACTGACCAAGGGGATATTCCAGACCATATGACATCTGCTCAGCAATGAGAAACTGAGAGAAAAGGAGAGTAAGTGGGAGGCATTCGTTATTTACAAAGTTTGTGTTCTGGAGCAACTGCTATGTGTACTAAAGCCCTGCTTCTTGGGAAGTGGCTGCACATCACCTGCTGATGGGAAGTAGAGAATAAATCTTTTGGGTTCGCTTTGCTTCCTCACACAGCTTTTTGCCTTTTCTTTATTACACTGCCTTTATCTTGACACATGATTTTGGGGGGGTTTTCCATCTCATTTTTCTCCCCTCCCTGTCCTGCTGAAGAGGGCAGCGATAGAGCAGCTTGGTGGGCACCTGGTCTCCAGCCAAGGTTAAACCACCACAGATCCACATTTTGTTTTGCTGTTATTTAGAAGTAGAAGCAGTACCTTCTCCCATTAGACTTTATTCAAGCTGGTTGTAAATTCCAGTGTCATCTTTCTAAATACAAAATTGCAGTATAACCATTAATACCTGCTATTTGTTTGGAATACCTTGCCAGTGGACTGTTCACAGAGTACAGTGCTGACTACCTCTTCTATGAGAGTTCTTAATCATAAATTATTGTCTGAAGGTCAGACTACAAAAAAGACAGTTATGTTCTCAAGGCTCCCATTCTGTTATAGTTCCTCCTGCACTAATCAGATATTTACTTTGCTACTGAAAACTGAAAGGTCACTTAGAATTAGTGCTGTACTTTGAAGTGCTCCTGAGCTACTTCAGCTTATGCAGAATTGGGCAAGGTCTCAGACAGTCACAGCCAGACTCCTCCCAACCCTGTTTTCTCCCCCCGTCAAGGGCCCAAGGCAAAGGACCCTTCCACACCCTTCAATGTGGAATCACTGCGTGAGTATTGCTTAGATGCCAAAAGAAGGAGAATAGAAGGCTTGACTTAAATATCAGTTGGTCACTGCTGTTAACTATTTCAACAATCTTAATTAAATAATTAAGATTGTTTACTACTTGTATACAAATCTTTCTCACCATATTTAAAACAAACACAGGGTGCATTAACCTCTCCTACAGTAATTTGAAAACAGGTGAACAATAACTGCACATGGAAGTGCTCTGACAGTGGGAACAAGTTTGAAAAGCTCGAGGTTTAACACTAGGCTATCAGGTTTATCCTCAACAAACAGTTAAACTGTGTTTAAAATTAAATACAAAATGTACAGAGTATTTCAGGTTTTCTTGTGCTTTACTAATTTAGAATAAATAAATTAATATAATCGTAGTCCAGCCCTCTCATTCTTATTTTAGATGTAGCACATGAAAATATCAGGTAAAATGGGAAACCCCTGTATTTTCATTTGCATTACAAGTATTTCCTCCATATTCATCAGAAACCTTTCCTGCATAGTCTAAACTTAAATGATAGACATGCAACATGTACATTAAAGTTGCCTATGCAAGAGAAAAACATTAAAATCCCCAGGAAAGGGTCTGAGGGTGGCAGTCAATGACAAGTTAACACTCTAACACTTGCAAAACAGCAAATCTCATTCTTGTCTGTTTTAAAAATGGAATTGTGTGTGACACATAGAAGCCAGTAATTTTTCTCTGTGCAGCACTCATGAGGCTTCCCCTGGAGAAGTGTGCACGGTTACGCATGATACTAAGAAGCACATCAGCTGGGAGGGAAGTACAGAGCAGAGGAACACAGATGATAATTTTTTCAGGACTTATGAGAAAGTGTTTAATATAGAAAAAAAGAAATCTGAGGGAAATATAGGAACTGTGTTTTAGTAAGTAAAATCACGCACAAAAATGCAATGATTAATTGTCCTCCATCTCCACGAAAGGACTAGAAGAAATCACATGACTGAAATGACAAAGATCTTGGTTTGTAAAGAAAAGCTAAGTCTAAAAATAGTGAAGGACTTGAAAAGACAAGGCAATTGTTAGATCTCCTTCACAGAACAGGTTACACAGGCGTTCAAGGAGGTCTGGGTATACTTGGTCCCGTCTCCATGTAGGCAGTGGCCCAGGTTGTCACTGAGCTTTCAAACAGCCCTGCATTTCTGTGCTTCTTTGATATCACAATTTCGAAGCAGAAATATATACCTACATTTCAGCTTTTTTTAAAGAGAACTACATATTGGTTGGGAAGAAAAAAAAAAGGAACTTATCAGAAACAAAATACTATAAATGGTGACACAAACAGTAACTTCAGCTCAAGGAAGTAATAAACTTTGACTCACAAATGTAAATTCTATTTCGCAGTATTCAATTTTATCTGTGGTATTTTTTAAAAGATCACATTATCCTTGTGTAGTTTGGTTTGAAAAGAAATAAAAATAAAAATTTATAGAGCAAACAAGCATTTGTGTAGAGTATTTACAAAAATAGCAAATGAACTGGTTTGCCTGGGAAACTCACTATGAAACCTCATAGCCAAAACTGAATCTCTACTGCTACAGGACTATGTTAAAGCACTTGCTGTGAAATCCTCTGTAAATGAACCATACTCAAGATATTATGAGTACTTGCCCATCTATAAACCCAAAAGGATTCTAATTCAGGACATATGGAGAAATCAGTTATGCTGTATGTGCTAAATAGTCTTTTCAATGCTTTTCAAACCAGTCTTTATGCACATTGTCCTATATCTTTGAATCAGCTGAATAGTTGCTGGAGAAAACATTTTCACAATTAATTTCTTGTTTGTTTGGGTATAATAGCATGTCATGAAACACTCACTGAACATAATTAGCTCCTTTACACTACTAATCCAAACCTTTTTGGATGAAAATACTGGCTTGCCAGATGGTGAGAAACAGCATGATATCTCACCAACTGGGAAATCAGCGTTCAGGTTCACAGGCCACGGGACAGAGATGGCTGTATCTGATGGAAAGGATGCAGGAGGCCCCCAAGGGTAGGGAGTGAAGACTGCCAGTTACATGGCTTTTGCTAAACAAGACACACAGTTCTTGCCTCTCTCACAGTAAAGAGTTACAACATGAGGAATGCAGCTGGGTAGGAGACAAAAACAAAGGCATCCAGTAAAAGAAGAGGGTCAGGTTAAACTGAGAGGTGTCATTAGGAGATTATCAGAGGTTGCTTTTTCTTGTCTTTTTCCTTTTCCCTCCCTTCAGTCCCCCTCCCACCATCCGCTGCCCAGTCTACCTCTCTGGTGCTACTATGGACAACCAAGAGAAGAACCACTACATGAAGAACTGTTCACCAAGATGTACACAAAACAAAACGCACAAAAAAATGGAAAGACACACAAAACTTCTGCTAGAGTAAAATGGCAGAGATCAACAGAAGAGAATGTATTGAACTGCATATTTGTTCATTTACAATTTTGTACTATGCTTCTTAAACAAAGGAAAAGCTCTCTGTGAGCCATTTCCTTGTTGTGCAGCCTCATAGCTGAGGTTCTGTGCCCTGCTTAAGGGAAGACACCTTCAACTGAGGCAAGTGGGGGAACAAAACTATAACTGAAAATCATTGTTTGTCTGGCAAACTAAAACTCCTGGTCAAAGCAGGACACTGAGCTTAATATGTCCTAACCAGATTCTGCAGCCAGAATTTAGAAAATCTAAATCAGGAGGGCTGAGTCAGATTGAAACTTGCTCTGAAAATCCGTCTACCAATATTCGCTGTTTCTGTAAGTTGCATGTTATTTTTTAAGGTGGGTAGGAATAAAACCACATCAGAAGGCACCACCATGGGCAGGGGGTCCTGGTGAGGGTGCTCTGGGCCAGCAAGTGAACTCGGGGAACTGGCAAACCCAGAAAAATAAAAGACAGCATAAGACCTACATATGCCATCTCATTTAAACATAACTTTAATCACAGATGGAAACCATCAAGCATATTGTTCCAAGTCATCGCAAGTTCTTTAAGACAACTGGAAAAAGAGATCTCAAAGGTTGTTTTTTTTATCAATATAAAAAAAAAAAAAAAAGTTCCGAAAAACATGTGGTACAATGAGCTGCCAAAATTCTGAACAGAAAGTCAGTAAGGCTCCTGACCCAGGACTAATTCTGGTGTCCCCTATCAGTTGATGAAGTCCAGGTCTGCACCACAGTCCACAAAGACGCACCTTTGCCTCCTTGCCTACAGGTCCACTGCCCACCACTATAATGGTGGGGCACCTGTCATAAACCTGGACCAAATCATGGCCAAACTATGTCTGCCTGTGAAGGGCTTATTACACCTGTGGTGCTAAAGTGAAAAGAACAATAACAACAACAAGAATAATAATAATAAAATGGGTTTGGATAAGGCCAAACTTCATTTGATCTATCATAAAACTCCAAAACTCTTGCTAGAACATTACATGTTGCTAGTAGACAGCAGTATTTCATCTGTTTTCTACACAGTGACACCATTTAACTCACTTCCACATTTAATTCTTTATCTTCTCCTACTATTTTGTATTCTATCACTGAAAATGTTTTTTTCTCCAGCAAACCTGTGGTGAAGAAGAATGTAAATTCTGCAGCAGCAGTAGCAGCAGCAAGTAAATTAAAACATGGAAAGTTTTATGAATTAAATATGAAACTGGCTAATGCAATCAGTTCTGTGCTATGTACATTATTTATTTTATTAAATTAATTTGACTCTAGCTCAGTTTCCAGGGTGCTAAGGTTTTCATATCAAAGACACAGTAGGGCACTGTAAGAGAAAAGGAAGACAAGCTGATGGCTTTGGAGCTGAGCAGAGTGCACTTTGGGATCTGCCAAAGGAGATTGCTTGGGATTTTGGGATACACACATTCTGGAAATTTTGGCTACTTTGATAAGCAGGATGATAGCTTATAGTGTTGACATTTAATCTGTGAGCATTGGACTACAAAACTAACACCTCAGAGAAGAGGAGGAGCAATTCACACTTTTTCATGTCATGATTTCAGTCTTTCTGTGAACTAAGACATCTCTGCAATGGTCATATAGCATTTCCATTTTGAAATCTCTGTTTGATGTATTATCCTCAAGGGATACTGTAACAGATGGCTATTCAACAAACATGCAGTCTTCCAACCCATACGCCTTTATCCTCAGCTACCCTTTAGAAACCAGTAAAGAAAAGTGTAAAAAATTACTGTCATTCCTACACCAGCAAGGGTTGTAAAATTCTGCTCTTAACCTAATAGAAATCTCCTTCAAATTATTTTTAAAGGCATTCTACTCAGTATATACTTACCACTTTTTCAAGATTATCTTGCAGCTGATATTTTTCTGTTCTTTGGAGATTGGCTATTTCTAAAAAAGCTACTTATACAGCTAATCTGCTGTCTATCTGTCCTCCTCCCCCAAACAAAAACTGTTCAAAATGTATTATATAGAAAATATGAAAGTCCCATTTCTTCTTAAATTGTTTCTCATATGTTGTTGTTCATATTTCTTATGAGGACTAATGAGACTATCATAGCATTTCTCCTTCCAAACAGAGAGGTCAGCTTCTTTAAGCAATTGTCAAGGAATTGTAATCAGGATAAAAGGTTTCTCAGCAGGAAGCAGACTGGCACAGAAATACTTGAAAAAAAGTCTGCTGTGGGGAATAGAAGCTAAAGAATAGAAGGTCGCAAGTTAGTACATTTTTAATGTGCAATACATATGAATGTACTTATTTCTAAAGAATAAGGGTCTTTTTCGGTGACCACAGCATGTAGAGTATTTGAACACTCTTCAGAGGAATGCATCAATGACATTAAGTTTTCTGGGAGTCTGGATAGCTATTTATGGAGATTTGGATAAATTTATCCCCATACATGGTAAGGAAGTGTATTTCTTTAATGATCAATTAAACACAAAGTTTCTTGAAAAGGACAACGATTTTCTTTATATTTTTACAGCACATAGTACAGCAATGACATAAATGTACATTGATCAATCTGACAGAATTAAAAGTGGATGGATAAAGTGAAAGAGCTAGCTGTAAGTTGTTTGTAAAGCACAACAACAGCATCACACTAAAACTATTTCAGATTCTCTTGAAAACATGACTTGAAAGCTGCCTGAAAAATCACAGACAAACTGTATTATTGGATGGCAGTGTGTCCCAGTAGGGAAGGGTGCTAATGGAGCCAGGAGTGGCTTCTGCTGGATGGTCCTCTGGCTTCTGCTGCTGGGAACTTCAGTGAAATTCTTGTGAAGAACTGAGGACCTCTATGTGTACAAAGACTGACTGCCTGTGTTGGGTTTGCATGGCAAGGTTTTGGTAGCAGGGGGGGCTACAGGGGTGGCTTCTGTGAGAAGCTGCTAAAAGCTTCCCCTGTGTCTGATAGAGCCAATGCCAGCCGGCTCTAAGATGGACCCACCGCTGGCCAAGGCCAAGCCAATCAGCGCCTTTGTGATAACATATTTAAGAAGGGAGAAAAACAGTCAGAGAGAGCTTTTGCAGCCAGAGAGAGGAGTGAGAAGATGTAAGAAACTCTGCAGACACCAAGGTCAGTGCAGAAGGAGGGGCAGGAGGTGCTCCAAGCGCCGGAGCAGAGATCCCCCTGCAGCCCGTGGTGAAGACCATGATGAAGCAGGCTGTCCCCCTGCAGCCCATGGAGGAAGGATGAGGGGGTGTAGAGATTCCACCTGCAGC
>VXBL01001362.1:205380-233134 GCA_013400195.1 Aramus guarauna
GGGGAGAGGTGCTTTAAGAGTTGATTTTATTTCTGATTCCTCTACTCTGTTCTGTTTGGGAATAAAGTAGATGAATTTCCTCTGTAAGTTCAGTCTGTTTTGCTCGTGACGATAATAAGTGAGTGATCTCTCCCTGTCCTTATCTCGACCCACAAAGCTTCTCGTTACACTTTTTCTCCCCTGTCTGGTGAATGAGCGGAGTGATAGAGCGGCTCTGGTGGGCACCTGGCTCCCAGGGTCAACTCACCACACTGCCATTCTATTTACATTTACAGTACTTCATTTGTAATAACATCATCTGTAATTGCTCATTTCTATATAATTTAATTAGTACTCTAACACTAATTCCTTAATAAATAATAACAATAATTATTCAGCAAAAATAATTTGTCCCAGGTTAGAACATTCCTCCAGAATAGCAGCTAAGATTCTAACCAGGGAGGAGCCCCCCAGCAGACAGCTGAGAATATGGAAAATTATGAAACCTGAAATCAAAGGATATCTGATCTTTTAAAAGGTCTACCCTTCAAAGAGAAAAGGGGAAGCTGTCAGCCACAACTGGCAGGCACAGGCTGAAAAAAGCATCTGCATACAGTGGAGAAATGAGGAGCACTTAAAAATTACTGAGAAATCCTAAGCACAGTTAGAGCAGGACTCATGCATGTCTCTGTATTTTTGCTACTCTGGTGCTAATAGTAAACACTGACAAATTGTTACTAATAAATCCTAGTTAGTTAAGAAGCTGCTTCTGTGTCCCCACACTATTATCAATCCCAAATCACAGGGGTGAACTCAAGGGACTGAAAGATAATTCTGAGTCTATGTCTCAGCTGGGAGATCTGGGCACTTTCCAACCTGGTATTTCAAGGCAAGTCTAAGATAGGCATTCTTTTCGCTATGGGTGTATACACCTCGAGGACACTGTAACACTTCCCACACCAGATGACCAGCAGACCAGGAGTACTGGGATGCCTCAGATTCCAGCTCCAGCCCCAGGTCACAGCACATTTAAAAGTCTGAAGCGTCATGATTAAAATCACCTTGCAAACCACTTTGTGCTTTACTGATTATAAAGAATTGCCAGGTGTGGTCCCTGCTTATAAAAGATGGCAGAGGCCTTGAACCAAAGTTTTGTGATCCAAACTACACATTGGTATTACAATTCATTCCTAATATCAGTTATTATAAGTTTTATAAGCCACAGAAGATGTGCAGAGTTTATAAGCTGCTATCATCTTACTGGTTTTGTTTTCTATTTTGTTCTTTACCAGGTAAAAAGAACAGGTGCTGCTTCTGCAAAGCTGAGAACAAAATAACATAATTTGATTAGGAGTCTGAACAGACAAGGCAAAGATTTTGCCAGAGTGAAAAGAGGTCCCAAGGCAGAAAAGAAGGCATAGCAGTACAGAAGAAGGAATGAAATCAAACGCTGGAGCTGCATAACTGTGAAAAGCAGAAACAGCTAAAGCTCAGCAGCACGGAGCATGCAGCATGAGCAGAGATAGCACAGAGTTTTGCACCGAAAGATGAGGAGCTCTGACAAAGGAAAAAACCACGGACAAGTGGAGATCAAGAGTATTCATTTCATACAATGCAGGCATTAGTTATTATTTTGTAATATTTGTTAAACCACAGCAGTGGTTTAACCAGATTCAGGATAAGGTATTTGTTCCTGACCTTTCATGTTTGAAATTTTAGAAAAGGTTAACTGTGACCAAGACTGCAAACAATATTAACTGAATGAGTTCAGTTAAGTTTTACAAGGGCAAACAGAGCCCTGCATAATCTAGGAAAATGGGCCAAACACAAAAAAATGTGAATCCAGCCTTGGTGCATCACATTTCCTCGGGGAAAAAAAAAAATAAATACTTCCTGAGAATAACCAGGAAAGTGGTAATGTAGAAATAAGTCTAGAAATTGTTTCTGTTAGCAAATTATATTGAGTTCACCTGAAATGCAACAATGCCAGTACAATTTTGCAATTTTGTGTGTACATAAATATCCACCTTCACAGCACTTTAGAGAGAGGGATCTTTCCTACTTAGCTTTAATGTAAGAACTGCTAGAAAACTGGCTGCAGATGTAAACAGCTTGCCAGTGGAAAAGCTGACAGTGCCATAGAGACAGGATTCCTCTCATCTGACGGGAGCTGTCTAACCTATATTAGTCACTGAGTGTCCTGTATTGTTCATGGCACTTCTGGAAGATGATTCACCCATCCATCTAAAATCCCTGGTTTTCGACAGGATGAATCACCTTCTAGAGGTGTCATAGGCGAGAAGGGCATCCTAGATGACTAGTGGAACTTAGTGCTCAACCTCTATACAGCCAAAGTAACGTAATGTAGCCAAAACAGCAGCCTGTGATGCCTATAAATTATAAATTATAAAAAATAAATCAGGATATAATTAATATCCTTTGCCTTGAACCCAAAAGTACTCCAACTAAAATAGTGGAACCAGCAACAGTATATAAGTTTTTTGTGACTCTTTGAACACATAACCAGACACAATGTGCATGCATTTCACATAAATATATGAGCAATGTGACTACTAAAGGGGCAAACATTGGACATAGGACATAGGAGATACCCAAGTGATGCTAGACAAAACAAAATAAGAGCAAAGGACTGCAAATAGGCATCCTGCTGAATACACAAGAAAGGCAAATGGCAAAATCAAAAATAAGACAAGCGTGATGGAATCTCCCTTTTGGGAGAAAGACAAATGTTTCATGCAGAAACACATTCGAGTACCTTCACATCTTTCTTAAATTGCGGGGCCCAGAACTGTGCACAGCACTCCAGGTGAGGCTGCACCAATGCTGGACACAGCGGGATAATCCCCTCTTTTGAAGGGTGGTTATACTGTGTTTGATGCACCCCAGGGTGCAGTTTGCCTTCTGGGCAGCCAGGGCACCCTGCTGACTCACACTGAGCTCCTGTCAACCAGCACCCCCAGGTCCCTTTCTGCAGGGCTGCCCTCCAGCCACTTCTCTCCCAATTTCTACTCATGCTCAGCGTTACTTCATCTTAGGTGCAGAATCCAGCATTTGGACTTGATAAATTTCATCCCATTAATTGTTGCCTGATGCTCCAATCTATTTAGATCCCTCAAGACGCAGGGCATCTTGTCCCTCAAGAAAGTCAACAGCACTTCCCAGTTTGGTATCATCAGCAAACTTGCTAATGGTACATTCAACTCCTGCATCCAGACAGTTGACAAATACATTGAACAGAACTGGCCCCAGAATTGAACCCTGAGGAACACCACTGGTGACTGGTTACCAGCCAGATGTAGCCCCAAAATAGCATAAAAACATCAAGGACAAGGAGGAAAGATGGCGAAGAAGGACGACAAGCCCATTAAGTAAGTGCAAGTATAAATACTATAAGTTTTGTATATTTAGTACTGAAGATTAATAACGTGGAAAAATGAACATTAGCATCAAATGTGCTGTTAATGAATAAGTTTAATAAAGTTTTTTTTAAAGTTTAAAATTGGCCTCATGTGTCAGTCTTAAAAATACTCACGTCACAGCAAACTCTAATTCCCTGAAAAACATTGACATACATACCTATATTTGAATCTGGACAGATACTCAGTTGCAGCAGTAATGTGCATAATGCTAGATGACTAAATAAACTAAATACCCAAGTTCTTAAACGTTGCATACAGGTTTACCTTACTGAAGGACTGATATTTTTTTAAATACCAAAATCTCGCTATAAAGATTCAAAACACTTTCAAACTCACAGTCTAAGACATCACACCTTCTTTACCGTTGTAATTTTTATACAGTAGGAGTGGTAGCAGATTAGATCAGTCTACAAAATTTCACTCTATGCCAAAAGTAACCATAGAATCATAGAACATTCTCAGTTGGAAGGGACCCACCAAGATCATTGAGTCCAACTTCTGACTCCACATAGGGAAGCCAGGAAACCTCAAAGTTAAATCATGTATCTAAAAGCATTGTCCAAACACTTCTTGAAGACCAACAGGCTTCGAGCCATGACCACCTTCTTTGGGAGAGTGTTCCAGTGCTTGACCACCCTCCTAGTGAAGAACATTTTCCTAATACCCAATCTGAACTTCACCTGATACAGCTTTAAGCCTTTCCATCACACTCTACCACTGAACACCAGAGAGAGATCAGCACCTCCCTCTGCTCCCCATCATGAGAAAGTTGTAGACAGCAACGAGATCACCTTTCAGTCTCCTCTTCTCCAGGCTGAACAAACCAAGTATGCCCAGCTGCTTCTCATAAGTCATATACTCTAGTGCGTTCACCATCTTTGTTGCCCTCCTTTGGGCACATTCTAATATTTTTATATCCTTCTTATACTGTGGAGCCCAAAACTGCACATAGTACTCTATGTGACACCGTACCAATGCTGCGTAAACTCACACTGATATGAATTTGCAAATATAAGAAAATGTTAAAGTTCAAAAAACATGACCAAAAATTATTCCTAAAGGTAGATAATTTTTACAAGGTTGTATCTCCCATAGCCACTTTTTCCAATGCATGCTGTTGAGTCTTTTTATTTGTGTAAGATGAGGAATGTTTGGAAGCTTGCTAAACAGAATGGAGAAAATTATTGTAAGGTATGCTTCTCCTTTGAAACATCATCTTACTCAAAGGTGTAAGCAAATCTGGACAAAACTGGTTATCTGCAAACATCTGCAAACTTAATTGAGTTTGGACAAATCTCAACAAAATCTCAGAAGGGATTCATATATTCCTAGATAAAATGTCTCTTCCATCAGAACTTACTTATTCTGATATTTATAGCTAAAATATATGTAAATTAACAATATGGTAATAAAATTTAAAACACTGTTATAAGATATTTCTTTTAAAACTTTTAGAAGACAAGCAAAAAGGAAAAAGTTGGAAATTTAACCTTTGATATTTTACTAAAATATTACTACTACATATCTCCAAATAACAGAATTTTTGCAAAGCTTCTTAATATTTATATCAAGCAACATTGCCTCTCATGTTTTCATTCTGCTAGGAAACATACTTTTTAATTCTAAACTGAATTTAAATAGGAAACGTTTCCCAAAATATGCAAATCCGGCATTATCACACTGTGCATTGTTAAATAATGTTTCAGTAGATCTTGTAAAACTGCAGCAACGGCGGCATAAACCTCTTCTATACAACTGAGATAAATAAATCTCTGGAGAAGGCAGAATATTCTTTTCTATTGCTGTAAATATGGAAGTGTATTAAACTTCTGAACTGAGACTTGGTTTAGGAAAATGCTAAGTGCCTACTTTCACTATCAGCTAAGATAAAGGTTTAGTATGAATCATATGCACTTTAAACAGTACTGACAAGAACAATGTATTATTAAGCACTGAACTCTGCCACGGCAAATAATATTTATCTGACAAAATATAGCTAGTGACTGACATTTTCTATATTAATGTCATGTTTCATCATTTTAGAAAATGTATTTTCTTAATTCCTACAGAGTGCCCAAGGTGTATGAAGCTTTAGCAGATGTGTGAACACACACTCTCTGTTCTGAATATCTCACAGACTGACTCACATTGGAGAGTATAACACTCAGAGGGTCAAATATAAGTGATACAAAAAAGGGGAAATTAAAAAGTAGTATAAATATCTGTAATGTAAAGCCACAATGTAAAGCCAAAAAAGTAACTCTTCAGAGACAATTTAGTGGAACAAACTGAGAACCATAGGCAATGTTTGAAAGTTAGCTCACAAGCCCTCTGAATCTCTAACAGCCCAGATTGAATGAATTCCTAATATCAAGGCCTGAGAACTGCTACTTCCATTAGGAAGAATGAGAAGTGTCCTCAAGGGACAGTTAGACAACTGAGTCCCCTTTCTTCTCATGGTTCAAGATATGTGACTGAAAACTGGCTGTGCTTCCATTTCAGTAATTCAAAGCACTGAAAAAAAAAAAAAAAAAAAAGTCTGGTGGATTCAGAAAGCTGCTTACTAATAAAAAAATCAACTAATGCAATTCATATGATTTCACAAAAAAACTGAGATTGAGCTCTGTTAAGAAGACAAGAAATATAGTAATTACGTTGTAAAAAAATGTATTTTCTTTTGTTCCTGTAAAAAAAAGGAAGGGAGAAAAAAGTGAAAGGAAGGAGACAGAAACACAAGGCAAAAAAAGTAAAAAGTGGGTTACAGTTTTTATAAGGGCTGAGAGTTCACTGAACTTCCATAAAATTTTCTTTGGAAGATTCATCAATGGAAAGAATCAGGGATGCAGCATTACTGACCATTAGACTTCTTACTAAGTGCCTTCTTACGAATACAGGTTTAAATGCACACCTTACCTTACCTCTCCATTATTTATAAAATCTTTTTGCACAATATTTTTTTGAAATGGCATTTTTGAGCTTTTCGGTAAGCATTCTCAAGCATTTTTATTTTATCAAGATTTCCATCCATCCATACTACAAAAATAATACATATACATTTCAGATGCACTGCTGACCGCATTGCTTGCCTTGGGACAGTCTATTAGCCTATACTTGAAAGCAAACACTAGGAATTTGACAAATGTGTCAGAAAAAATAAGAGTGAAATCATTAAATATATAGATATCCATCTATTTAATGCAAGATTAATGCAGAGGAAAGGGGCTAATTTGACAGTTGTCAAGTGCCAGCTCCACAGAAAGGTAGAGAACATGCATTACCAATGCCAAACCTATATGGAATTTACACTCTCTAGAGCATACAGAAATTGCCACATTCAGTAATGAAAAATAATTCAATATCTGCAGTGCTCTACCTCTTTGTCTTCTCTGCTGAGATGGCTAAGAACGCAACATGATGCTAGTTTAATATTTTCAGTGATCATGAAAGTTCTATATGAACTAAGTTGAGAGAGCAGGGGTTATTTAAACAAGAAAATAACTTCAGCATGAAGCACCTTGCAATCTTATAATCTTTTACATCTTTTATACACGAGGAAAATGTTTTAAAACACGCTATGCCTCTCACATAGTTTTTGACGGTTTTGTCTGTTTGCTTGTTTTCCCACAGTGAAATCCCTTGCACGCATTTTCACAATCCTTTCAACATTCCGTCTATCGGTACAGCAGCTGAAACGTCTGTCTCTGCTGTTACTAAATATGCAGTCCTGAAGGGCTGCTGCAACTGCCTACCTACACACTGCAGTAGCATTGAACTCAGTCGGGATGTTTCTTCAAGGGCTTTGAAATACCTTGATATAGAGAAGGGATTATAGGAAAGCAAACTCTTTTCTATTTCATCCATGTAAACAGAAATCTATAGTGTCTTCTGCTGTGAACTAACAAAGACTGCTGAGTGTGACAGATGAAATGCCTTTCAGGAGACCCATCACGAGAGTGAACCCTTTCAAATGTATCTAGGGTTGCTCAGATGCTCAGGAAAAAAAGTGGCCAGGAGTATTCACACAGCTTATTTCAAGAAAAGAAGAAAGTTAGGATGAGTAAGACATCAAACTATATGAGATTGCACATGGCCTGAAAGACACTTTTATGGTTAATATCAAACAATTCTGTAATCCTTAAATCAGCCTGTGACTAAATGTGAAAAAGTGTATACCGATAGGACTGAATTAGGAGTGAAAATATATCAAAAAGCCATATCCAACTGGAAAAATTTATAATGGATTTTTTTTAATAATTACAAACTTTTGAAAATATTTTTTTTTAAATAAAGCTTTTATCCTAAGAGTCCCTCTGTGACTTTTATTCAGGTAGCCCAATATAAGTCGTTACTTTTAGCAAATATTTTTTCCCTTTAAATAACTGGATTAGCAATGCCACACTAACTGTATTTCTAGTTAATTATCCAGAACCCTAAGGGGCTTTCTGTTTACTGTTTCATGCTTGATATTGTACCTATAATCAACTAAAACAACTGCAAATGTATTTGCAATTTGCCAGCTGTTTTCATTTTTAGCTTGCGATGCACAGCGGCTGTGAATTATAACAAATAGTTCAGAAACGACAAGCATTTGTGATGTACGCAACCGAAAGGATGCTAGGGAATTTATTCCACTCATGCTATGTAATTCTTTTTCTTACTGTAAAAACCATGTGCAATCAGTTGTGAGTTTTAGAATTAGCCCTAAGCACTGGGAGATGGGAGACGCGCCTCGCTGGCAAAGTGCTACCTCTGACTATGGTAGTTTGAAGGACAGGTTCTTACTACACAAACAGGAAGATTAGTTCTTCGTCTTTGCATTTAGCATTTACGTGCCACAAATCAACATCAGAATAACAGGGGAAACCTTTAAATACCAAGCAAGTACAAGATTCTTCCGGGGCATGATTGTGTGACAAAAATATGATCTCTTCCTCTGGAGCCTCTGCCAGCCCTGGGCAGATGGAGCATGGCAGGGGCTGGAGAAAGCCACGGCAGGGTGAGCTGCGCGCCATCCCTCGCTGGGGAGCGGCTGTGGTGCTGCAAGCCTGCGGCAGGAAAAACCTGCCGGGGGATGAAGTCCTGACCTCACTGTACGCTCTGGCAAAAATCCCAGTTAGTCCCACAGAGGTAAGATTTTTCCCAAGTTTTTATTGCTTTAACATACCAGACACAAGATCAACCCATTCTAGCTTTCAAAAAAGGATTTTTTTATTATTTTTTTTTCCCCTGACTTAGGTAGTAAAGCTATTGTAAATGTCCCAGATCTCAACAGAGACAATAAACTATTTTTAAAAGTGGAATACATCTTTATATCTATATAGGACAGAAAAATGCAATGCAAGATTCTCTAGGAGTTTGTTCAATGTCATTAGTACACTGTCACTGGAAGCCCACTTAATGTTTGATCTTAATTTGCACTTTTACTGAAATTTCAAGATGATGAGAATGCTGTGAGAAAGAAGTTTGGTCTAGTTCCAAACTTAATGGAAAACAAATCCTGAGTTTTCCTTTGGTTGTAGATAAGACATGAAATCTAAAGCTACCAGTCATTAATGCTATGTAACAATTTTTCTATGAAGAGTTTAAATTAGTCTCCGGAAAGCTGGCACCATTCCATTTTAAAGATATAATTTAATTTTTTTATTTCAAAACCTATAAGCAGCATCTCTGTATTCTTTTTTCCTATGAAACTTTGATAGTTTTAGTCCCTTATGAATCTCATTTTAAAATACATGCATTTAAATGCCGATTGGGACTTTCTTTAGAGAGTTAGGAAGAAAAGCTTTAAAGTGGAATTCTGACATAAGAATAAACTAAATTTTTTTATTCCAAAGATAACTGAATCTTTTCCAGATACCACTGTTGTCTGCTACTGTCTCTACTGGTAGACAGAACTATTTCTCCTTAATATATTTTCTCCTTATATATTTTTATTTTCAGAATAAGCACCTAGCTGTTCTGACAAAAAAAAAAGTCTCTGAAGAATAATCAAACCCCATTTTTATCAAATGTATCAATGCTTTGTTTCACCTAAAGTTGTTATGCTATTATTAGTTTTGTATCATTAATGTTTGTTTCTGCAGCAAGACGCTATCAAGAGCAGAAGATAATAACGATCAATAATGAAACATCATATGCTACAGAAGGCAACGTATTATTAAGTCCTGTTGAAAAAGGAATATAATTTGAATTACATATGGAGTTATAATGTTGATGTTTACTAAATGTATTTAACTTAGATATTTGTCATTGAGCTGGAAGAATTTGTTCACTTTTTTTTAGATGGCAAGTGTACTAGTTCTTTATTATGTATAATAAAGTCAAGTCAGATTTTCAACAGATCAATCATTCCCTTTAAATCTTGGATTCTTTTAAGAAAATATGTCTGCTCTGACCTCACATATTCTGACAAGAATGGCAAAAATTCAGATTTGAAAAACTAGAAGAGATTGTACTTCTTTCTTTCTGAGCTTATTAACAAGAGATATTTTATAACTGGACCTATCTGCAGGTAACAGTATTCAAGGAACATTTTCTGTTTGTTTAACAATTACTTTATAACGTATCATCTGTCTAGCCCATCTCAACTTTTCTATCTCTGTAGAAGATACCACAGGAAAAGATTCAAAATTCCAATTATTTTCTGATTTTTTTTTTCAAAATCTTTGTGCAAATACTCATTGAATAAGGTAAGCAGATGCACTCTTTTCCCGTGTAACCCTGGGGATATGTTAGATTTCTTCAGAGTACCAAGAAGATATCCTCTTAAGAAACACAGATTTATGCTAGTAGGATAAAAGCTAGCTGTAGAGGTGAAGTTTGGTTTCACAGGATTTGTCTCTCAGGTTACAATTTTGAAAGCCCAGTGTCCTGTTTGGGCCAGAGCTCTTTTTGATGGATAAAACCTTAATAACTTGAGACATAGCAACAAGGGTAAAGCTAAGGTGGCTGTGCTGTTCTAGTACAGGTAGTGTGAGATTCACTAAAAATCTGCAAGTCAGCGAGAATGTGAAGGCTCAGCTGGCAGTCTATAAATTTTTTTTTTTCTTTTCTCTGTGAAGTCTGCAGCTTTTTTCTATGTATGAGCAATCTATTGCAACGTGAGAAAGAATGAAGATTTCACACACTTAAAGACAACAAGTGATAAATTGAAATGACATGGTTCTGTTGTTAGTTTACTGCTGAAGTAATCCAAATACCTTTTTATAAAGATTCGGTTACTGTCAAATTAATTTGTGTAAAATGTGCCAGGAGAGAACTCTGAAAGCAAACCAAGGAAGACAGATATCTTATTGTATTTTTCTTCTCTTTTAGTGTATGACTTATTTCAGGCTGCTGCATTTCCTAAAACTTCAGACTAAAATACAGATGTGAAATAAGGCCTTCCACACACTCCACGCTACATGTAAATGCAAATAGAAACAACCAAGACGATATCTTTATTATCTTCTTTTTTTAAAGATATAGTTCAAACATGAGATGAATGCTACAACAGAAATGCAAGGTTTGCTTCTGCTATTATGTGAACTGTACCTTATTCTACTTGATGAATTTATCTTTAAAATTATTTTTGATTTGGCACGAAGAATAATGTTAGAATCTTTCTTGAAATTAGTGCCTACTTTTCTTAGCCACAGCAATCC
This sequence comes from Aramus guarauna, assembly GCA_013400195.1. NCBI lineage: Eukaryota > Metazoa > Chordata > Aves > Gruiformes > Aramidae > Aramus > Aramus guarauna. Next base: position 216,443 of record VXBL01001362.1, read on the forward strand.
TTTCCTATAAATATGAATAAAACCTCTTTTGGTACAACCAGGAAAGGAATTATAATTACTTCTGTATTTATGAGTATGTCAGAACTTTAGTTTATCAGTTCAGTACCATCCTGGATGACCTCTTCATCCTGACTCAAACAGAAGAAAACATAGACCCACACTGTGACAAAGATAATAATGATCCAGGAGAGTGAACATAAACTCAAATACTTAGTAAAAAATGTCTGGGATACCCAAATAACATTTTCCAGGTGCTAGTTTTCCACAAAAATAAACAGCCTTAGAGGTCATAAGGCCCATGACAGAGTTATTCCCTAGTTATTCCCTAGAGAAGGATATATAGAAATACCCTGACAGGCCACTGGCATGGAAGAGAAAGGTGGCTAAAGGATACTGATACAGCACAGTCTGCTTTGGCCTGCCTGCAGGGGCAAGTAGACAAAGTCGCCTTTTGAACAAATTTTCAGAGGGAGACAGAATATTAGATAAGGATATAAATATAAGCTTTATGGTACAAACTTTTCTGTCTGGTTCCTACAGACCCACTGAATACGTGAATAATGCTTTGCTTTGAAGACAACGTTTTCAAACATTTGAATCGGTCCACCCCTGAACTCCTGTTAGTTAGCCTGCTGGCTACCACACACTAAAAAGAATAACTGCAGCCCAGAGATACCATCCAAAAGCACTTAGATCACCGAGTTTTTGAAGGCTATGTATGTGTAATCAAGTTCTTCATGACTGACATAGAAGTGTCATGAATATATACTAATATTCAGAAATACATATGTGCACAACAGAATGATAAAGACAGATGGTAGTAGGGTAAAGGATTTTGGAAATCTTGCTGGAATATTGAACGGATTACAAGGACATGAATCCTAGCTCAGAGAGCGGAGATATCAGCCATCACAGCCGTGAATTTGCAAGGGCCCAGCCCGGCCTAGGGCTGAGTACCATTTCTCCTGAGGCTAATAGGCTTGCGCTGGGCTCAGCGTGACAAGGAAGGTGATTTTGGATTTTGTACCTGGCAGACAAGATGTGCATTGTTTAAGAATATTAAAAAAAAGGCTTTACTTTAAAGTTAGGCTTGTTTCTGATTAGACAATCACAGAACTTTGTTTCTAACTTACATACTAAAATCCATTTCTTGGACAAGAAGGCTCCATTGTACAAACATAGCTGGTGTGCACTTGTATGTGTACAACTTAATGGGGCTAATAGTCTTGCTGAATTCAACACTACCAGTAATTCCTAGCACTCAGCAGTATAAGGAAAGAATGAAATATAGCTTTTAAACAAACACATTTAACCACTGTTAAATTGAGGTACTGTGACTTATGAAATATTTACAGGAAAACTCTCTCTAAGAGTAGCTAACAGTAGATGGAATACAGTAAGATGCAAGACAGTCCTAAGTGGGATCCAAAGTGAATAAAAGCCATTTCTTCCTCACTTGCATCATTCAGTGTAAGCATGAAGACTGATTTCTTCATTACCATTTTTTCTCTTATTCAATCTAAATATTTGTCATTTAACAATTAACTGCTTTGTAATAATTCCAAACTCTTTACCTTAATTCAAAATATAATGGATACTTTGAAAATTGATGTGAACACAAATTCACTCTGATACTACAAACATTTTAATAGCTATCAACAACTAGGAAGAGTAGACTTACTCTATACATGACTCCATTCACTAAACAGAATCAGATCTTATGTTAATTAAGGCATGTTTTGTGTTGTGACCTTAAATCTTCATTGAAACAAGTGAAATTGTGAGGGCCTCCAAAATTTGCTGACAATAAGTAACTGAAAATGTGTAAGAGTTAACAGCATATTTGAGTACAGATCTCGTCTATATGAAACAGTTTCTCACATCCTATATTACTTATCAGAAAACAATACATATCCAAGTGCTCACAATATATTGAGCTTGGCAAAGGGGGGTGTTTTATCTGTTTGCAGCTTGAGGATACAGAGAGCACAACTGCTGCAGCAATATCAGGATCCTGTGGCAGAACAAGTATACTTTCACTCCGAAGTGCATGTCTATTTTGGTACTATTCAATCTGGAAGAGTAATGCAGGTATTTCTGGTTTATCCTATATGTGGGAACCTACATTAGCAACATTTTGAAGAAAAAGTTTAAATTAGTGGCCCATGGTTATGACACTATTATAAGAGTTTTCTTTTTCTGCAGGATTCTGCAATGCCTCTATCTAATGAATAAAATTGTAAGAAACATCCTCTGATGTGTTGATTCTTCCTGCCAAAGTCTCTGAAATGTGAAGGTAGCTATTACAATAGGAGGAGCCATAACCTGCCAGGCAGCAGTCATGGAGAATTTTGTAGGCAGTTACTTCTTCTGATACCTCTCCTTTTTCAGTGTATTACACCTTGTTTTGGTCGTAGGCTTCCCTTGGCTTTCATTAGATATAGTGTGTATATGGCCAAAATTCAATGTTGGATACCAGTTTCACATCTGTTAGGGAGTAGTCCAAGAGGCTGTTATTTTGGCATCAAAATTATACAAATCCTGGTTTTTAATAAGTTGCAAATTAAACCTGAATTTTAATTTGTATAATAGGAAAATATGTTAATATAACCAGACATAATACAGAATTTAAAATATTCAACTGCTAACAAGTTAGGATTTTTTGACTTTCTGTTATTTCTTTTGTGCATTTTTAGTGGGAGGAAGCTGAGCTTTTGGCTTCAAAACTTTGGGCTGGCTTAACCACAAAAAACCCTGAGTCCCACTAAGGTGATCCAAAAGTAAAATTGGGAAGGATTGTAGCTCTTCAGTTTCCTCTCTCGGCTGCGTACCAAGTCAAAGCTATATTCTACAAACAATAACTCTGGCAACATTGACTAAAGGTTTTAATAAGCTCTAACAATGTGCAATATTGCATAAGTACCAGTTAACATACATTAATTCAACAACTGTAAAGCAGTGATTGCAGGGACCATTTACTGTGCTCTTAAGAATCACAATGGAGTGGCTCTTTAAGAAAATACCTGATAACTCATTTTACCATCATAAAATACTGAAAGGTGGGTTTTTTCCTATTTCTTTGACTGATGCAGCACAGATTTTCATTATTAAAATTGCATGACTTCCACCAGAAGTGGAAGTGTTATTTTGTGGAACAGTATATTTTTTTCTTTCTTTCTTTCTTTCTTTCTTTCTTTCTTTCTTTCTTTCTTTCTTTCTTTCTTTCTTTCTTTCTTTCTTTCTTTCTTTCTTTCTTTCTTTCTTTCTTTCTTTCTTTCTTTCTTTCTTTCTTTCTTTCTTTCTTTCTTTCTTTCTTTCTCTTCTTTCTTTCTTCCTTCCTTCCTTCCTTCCTTCCTTCCTTCCTTCCTTCCTTCCTTCCTTCCTTCCTTTCCTTTCCTTTCCTTTCCTTTCCTTTCCTTTTCTCCTTTCTTTCTTTCCTCTCTCTCTCTTTCTCTCTTTCTTTCTCTCTTTCTCTCTCTTTCTCTCTCTTTCTTTCTTCTCTTTCTTTCTGACTATTGATCCATTATTGATCCAAGATCCATGCTTGTAAAGTGCAAATTATTCATCAACTTTAGATTTCTAGCTTTAGTAGGAAAGAAACATCAGACCATACTACCACATCATGTTAACTGCTACCTTGGTTGCCTTCCACCCTCATATCAGCAACTGATATCTCACAAATACTAGGCTTACAAATTAACATTTCCTAAAACTTGTAATCTGGTCTCCCAGTTTCAAGAAGATATATTTCAAAGAGGAAGAGGAAGCATTGGTATAAGCTTTAATGCACACATATTTCAGAACAATATTCATTAACGTCATATTGGAATAGACGCACTGGGGAAAAAAAGACATTTGCAATGAGAAAATGTGATGCTGAGTTACAGATCCTGCAGCTTGCAGGCATTGTTATGGATCAGTGGTGTTCAAAGGGTTACACAGGACTCATAACCACAGAGAGCTGCTGGTCACCTGATAGGAGATTTCTGTTCTGCATCAAATGCAGTTAAACATATTTTCAATAATTACATCAGAACAAATATTATAGTTACATGAATGGTACATAAGTATAAGTGGAAGAGGAAGCAGTATATATTAACTAACTACACAGGAAGTACCATGGAGTTACTGCTGTTTCATGCTGGTTTATATCAGATTTTGTGTTATATATAACTCTTTTCTAAATCGCAACGTTTACGAGAGGAGAATTAAAACAATTGTATTGGTTCCTAGATCTGATGTTGAGCTGCAGTAGCTCTTAACTGAAACCAACATAAAATTCCAAACCCTAATAAAAGCTAGTCTGCAGTGCCCAAATCCTCAGAGCAACTAAATGAAAATAACTATACCCAACTTTAATTAAGCAACATTGTCTCAAATAACAATCAAGGGAAAAGGAATATATTCTACAATTTATTTTGTAAACATATTTACTCTTCTGTTAGTTGGCATGAGTCCTTTCATCAAATGTAACATTCTGTGGAATTCACCTCACAAGAATTATACTTACTTGTCTCTCCTGCAGTGAAAAGGAGAACAAATAACTTTAAAATTCTGATACCAATCTGAAAGTTCCTCTAGGCAATACCATGATTATGTTGATCAGACAAATATTTCTATACTTTTATAGTGTGGTTTCTTTAAAAAAAAAAAAAAAAAAAAAAATCTGTCCATTCTGTACTATTTTTATAAGAAAACATACAGTTTGGAAAATGCCTTGATAGCTTTGACAACAATCAGGAATACAGTTATTGTCACAAAAAAGTTATGACTAATTAAATATTTAAGATATTACTGAAATAGCTGTCATCCTAATGAACCACAAAAATCAGTAAAATGAGTCACTTCAAACTGAGGTGCTTTATTCATTGTCTTGCAAAATAAGAGAAAGAGACAGAGAGAAGAAACAAAGTAAACAGAAAGGAACAATATGAATCATGCAGTTCCTCAACTTTAGTAAGAAGTACTTGTAGACTGAAAACTATACACAGACATTTGCAAGATCAGGATCCTAGTGATTTAGCTCTAATTAAATATTTCTATTTGTTCCATAACACACCTTTAGAATTTGAAGTGCTGCTTAAGAAAAACAAAAAACAAAAAAACAACCACACAAACAAACCAAAAAAAAGTAAAAAAGTATGTGCTGTAGATATAGTAATATAGTATAATATAGTATTTAATATAGTATTTAAGGAAAATCTTTCTTCTCTGTTCAAGCTGAACTTTAAACATGGCCAAGTTGGGAAGATTCATGCTACCTAGTATACTTTCCTTTCCAGACTCCTTATTTTAGAACAGAGGGAATAGAGAGAAAGTTTTGCAAAAACTACTTGCACAATCTGAAATGAAATTTGATACACTTTGTAATCCTCTGAGAGAACAAAACAATAGAAAAGTAGTACTATAGTAGATAAATTTATTATTTTTCCACTCTTGATAAATGTGGCTCTATCAGTGTTAACATATAGGACAATAAACTGACAAAAGTTTGTTGTCCTATGTCCTAAATAGGACAGTTTACTGACAAAATAAAAATTGCATTCATAAACGCGCAGAATCATATAGGTAGGAAGGGACATCTGGAGGTCATCTGGCCCAACCTCCTACTCGCAGCAGGGCCAACTCAGGTTGCTCAGGGCCTTGTCCAGTCAGATTTTTTTTACTGTCTCCAAAAATAGAGACCTTACAAACTAATCAATGCATGACTTCCCTCATAATGGAAAAAAAAAAATAAATCCTAATGTCTATTCAGAATGTCCCATGTTGTGACTTGTGCTTATTGTCTCTCATCTGCATGTCTGAGAAGACTCTCGCCCTGCATACTGTACGGTAGCTGAGCTGTCCTCGCAGCCTTCTCTGTTCAAGGCTGAACCAGCCCCGCTCTCGAAGCCTCACCTCTACATCGTGTGCTACAGCTCCATCGCGGGGGCCTGTCACGGGTCTCAGTTCCCTACATCATGGCAACTCTTGTGCAAGGAATCCCCAAAGCACAGTACTCCTGACCACACATGCACCAAGGAGATGAAAAAAAATCACTTTCCTCAAGTAATTTATAGAAGTATTCGTATTTCTATTAATATTACTCATCATATTTCAATAATGTTTTGCTCCTAAAATAAATAAGCATATACTTGTAAATAACGAAATATGCATTGGCTTGCACGTTCACTGCCATATAAATATACATTTCTAATGTCCCAGTATGATGTGCAATCATGTAAACAAGTAGCTACAGTAAAATAGTCTTATCTTAGGACTGGGAGATATAATGAGATGGGTACTTATTACACCAAAGCATTTATCTTACCCAAAAATGGAATCAGGTAGATAATAATTTCCTACAATTTTGAAAACTAAAATTTAGAACCGTATTTTAGTAATCAGTGTCTGAGCTTTGACAATGTTTCCTGTCCAAGGAAGTAAAAATAGAAAGAAAAAAAAAATTCAATGGACTTTTAAATATGTCCTGGCAAACCTTAATATGAATGTCAGCATGAATCAAAATTCCCTATACAGTTAAACCATAGAAAAGTCAGCAAAGATTCCTTTGTGCCTCATTTCCATTACAACAAGTAATTTATGAGATCCTATGTAGAGAATATAATGCTATAAATTCTACAGAATAGTTATCGAATATAAGGGGCTTTCTCTGTAACTTGAGAGAAATAGAACTATAAGGAAATTGATAAAGAGGTATACAGGGTTCAACAAATTATTATATTTAAATGCAGAGCTGTTCAAATTAGTTCATTACAAATGATGGTATGAAACTGACAGCTCTCTTATTTCTTCTAATATTTCATTACATCAATCTAACTTTGTTTCAACATTAAGGCATTTGACACCGTCTCCCATAACATCCTCATAGGCAAGCTTAGGAAGTATGGGTTGGATGAGGGGTCAGTGAGGTGGATTGAGAACTGGTTGAATGGCAGAGCCCAGAGGGTTGTGATAAGTGGTGTAGAGTCTAGTTGGAGGCCTGTAGTTAGTGGTGTGCCCCAGGGGTCAGTACTGGATCGAAATTTTTTCAATATATTCATCAATGACCTGAAAGAGGGGACAGAGTGTAACCTCAGCAAGTTTGCTGATGATACAAAACTGGGAGGAGTGGTTGACACACCAGAAGGCTGCACTGCCATTTAGTGAGACCTGGACAGGCTAGAGAGTTGGGTGGAGAGGAACCTAATGAAATTCAAGTAGGGCAAGTGTAGGGTCCTGCACCTAGGGAGGAATAACCCCATGCACCAGTACAGGTTCAGGGCTGACCAGCTGGGAAGCAGCGCTGCAGAGAAGGACCTGGGAGTCCTGGTGGATAACAAGCTCTCCATGAGCCAGCAATGTGCCCTTGTGGCCAAGACGGCCAACGATATCCTGGGGTGCATTCAGAAAAGCCTGGCCAGCAGGTCAACGGAGGTTATCCTCCCCCTCTACTCTGCCCTGGTGAGGCCACAGCTGGAGTTGTGTCTCCAGTTCTGGGCTCCCCAGTTCAAGAAAGATGGGGAACTACTGGAGAGAGTCCAGTGGAGGGTTACGAGGATGATTAGGGGACTGGAGCATCTCTCTTGTGAGGAAAGGCTGAGAGAGCTGGGTCTGTTTAGCCTGGAGAAGAGAAGGGGATCTCAACAATGCTTATAAGTATCTAAAGGATGGATGTCAAGAGAATGGGGCCAGACTCTTCTCAGTGGTCCCCAGTGACAGGACAAGGGATAACAGGAACAAACTGGAACACAGGAAGTTCCATCACAATATGATGAAAAACTTCTCCACTTTGAGGATGACAGAGCACTGGCACAGGCTGCCTAGAGAGGCTGTGGAGTGTCCTTCTCTGGAGATATTCAAAACATGCCTGAACACGATCCTGTGCAACCTGCTCTAGGTGACTCTGCTCTAGCAGGGGGGTTGGACTAGATGATCCCCAGAGATCCCTTCCAGCCCCTACCAATCTGTGATTCTGTGATTCTTTTTCCTGGTTTCTTTCAATGTAAGTGATGTCAAAACCAGGCGTAGGCTGCTCAGCCTACCATTCTTTCCAATGTGGTTGGAAAATTCTTTAAAGGTATTTGCATTCAGAAATATTCACTAAATATTTGGATCAATAATTCATTGTGCTTGAGTTTATTACATAAATCCTGTCCCATAAGCAGGATGACTGAAGCTTTATTAATGTTAAATAATAGTATCACTTCCAAGTACAGTAATAGAGAAAATTAGCTAGAATGCATAAAATGTTTAAGATTTGACATAACTAATACAAACCCCCCAAACTTTCTGTCACTTTACAAGTCCTCATGAGCATTCCATTGCTGAGGAATAGAATAGACTTATATGAGAGCTTTTAGTCACGTGATGATAGCCAGGCTGCTTGAAACATTAATTTTTATGCATTGGTTTAGACTACAGCCAGGCTAAACATTTTACTTTCCAAGAGAATTAGGACAGCCATAGAGGACTTCTCATTCCCTATACTGCAAATTCAGTTAGTCATGATAATTTAATGGACAGTGAGGCCACACAATCTCATTATCAAGGCTCCCTTTCAGCAGTTCCTGGAGTGAATTGTCATTCTCAGTAGGCAAGCCACCATCCCAATTTGCATCTCACATATAATATTCTCTCAAAAGGGACAAGCATATTTACCCTTCGAGGTTTATTTATCATCAGTCATAACACATAATGTCCTATCCGTTTTATTCATCATACAAGTTCAAGCTGTGCATGCATGCTGTTTACCACTGGTAACTTCATGCTCCATATGCAAAGTCTTTTTTTCTGATTGCAAACAATTTGACCTATTTCATTTTTGCCAGTGGCCAGGGATAAATATTATGGAATGCCATTGACTGCATATTTGCATTACATATCCTGTTTAAACACAGCTTAATTTCACTCAAAAGTAGAAACATTACCGATCCCATGCTAGTCTCCAAGGCTACATTTATACAGCAAAGAGAAGGTGTAAGTACTGGTCACAGAGGTAGCAAAAAAAGCAGAAGCAGCTGCAACACCAGCTAGCAAACTAATGCATCCAAATCCCCAGTAGCTCATTCCCAGGCTTCACTGACTACTTTTCCACCACTGTTATCCTCACCTTCATTAACTTTATGAGTGTAAGCACAGATAGGTGTTTTCTTGCTAAAGTCACAGTTTTGTTTTGCAATGCTTGACCATTTCCTCTTGACTTCAGTCTAAACTAAGAAAAATAGGTTTTGGGACCCTGCTATTGAAACTATTTGTCTTAAGCCTCTCTGAATGGCTGGTTAGAGTATGAGGATGCAAACGGGATCACTGGGTATTTCCAGACCTGGCAGAACGCTCTGTGGGAAGAGTGTGCCCTGCCTACATACCTTACCGTGCGACTTTAACATGGTGCTGTTCAGCTCAGGGCTGCGAGCTGTTAAACTCTTCCCGCCTTTTGCCTTAAAGGCTGCTCCATTTCAGGGGGATTTGTGATTCTTGCACTGGTTTGTAGCTCATAAATGAAAGCTTTAGCAGATGGCAAGAGCATCACCAAGATGATGTGCATGTGTAAGACACGTGACATTCTTCATTGGCTATTATGTAAGTAATCCAGAACTGCAGAAAGATATCTGCGTCTTCCTTCAGCTGCCCTCTGAACCTCTCTTAGAAGACAGAGCATATTAAGCGGGGTTATTCTCACAGGCTGCCAACCTCTTGGTTAAAATATTTACTTTACCAGAAGTCACGCACTGCACTTCACTAACAGTGTCTTATTTCAGTTCACCTTACTTTTGAATGAACTGTTCATATTTTCTGGTTTTGACTGCATGTATTCCCTCACAGTAGTTACAGAGAGAAATACTGAATTGGTTTAAGAAAATAATTATAATAGGCCATACTCCGTTACTGTTATTAATTGAATTTTCCCATTGAGGGTTAACAGTTAAACCATTTCTGCCTTATATCTGAAAGAGATGATGATAGCCTTTGAAAAGAAAATTAAAATAGCTAACAAACTAAGCATATTCACTTATTTTGGATGTCATTCTAGTCTATAGAGTTTTCTAGTCACAGTCTACAGGTCTGGGCTGCTGAAAGAAAAAGTAGTTAAACAGACCAGAATGTTTTTCAGATAGTTTATTGCACAAATTTACAGTACAGAATTGCTTATATGGACAATCATAAATACAGCCTCTACAATAATGCTGACTAAAAGCAATTTACTCATTTGAAGCTTATGAATGTAAAACTTCTGTTAAACAAAAAGCCAGGCTCAGGTTCAACAAGATTTAGTTTTGAGAGTAAACACAGTAAAAGATAGATGTATTTTTAGTAAGAGGACTAGGATAGGGACCTGGGCTGAGCCAAAATAGATGTTTTATGACAAGGTACTCAACCTACCTGTGTCTCAGGTTTCCCAGGAAGATAAGGAGGATAATAGCCTTTTTGCCCTTACACTGGATTGTGAAGCTTAGCTCATAAAGAGCCTTATCCAAAGCCATTAAAGCCAATAGAAATCTCTCATTGACTTTAATGAGCTTTTGTTCAGGTCCCTTACAAGACAGCTGAAAGACTGCCATTGACTTCAAGCCCGAATTTTATAAAGCTCTTTCATATCCTCAGCTTGGAAGCATTTGGAAACATAGAAATGTAGTAATAAGAGTACTATATTTATCAAACAAATCCTCATAAGATAAAAATGAACTTTTATTTTTTTTTAAACTCTGAGAGTGCTATTCAGTGTATGTGTGTACATCCAGGAATATCTATATATCAGTTATTGTATGCATTTATTAATAACTTTTCTCAGATACCCTTACATGTTGGTTGCATAATAATCTCTGCATTGCCAGATGCCAACTCTACACATTTGATCTGGACAAAGTGCAGTTTGTGACTTTTGCCTTGATTTAGCCAGAGTATCAGATCCAGAACATAAATTGTTACTTCGATTTTCTGCTGATATTATTCTGGTTGCGTAAACAAAGACAATAACTGATCTGGCATAAAGTTAACCCTTTAAAATCTTTAAGAAATTTGAAGCAGCAGAGGAGTTTTATACTTGTTCAGTTCTTTATAATGTGTCTCCTGTGTTTCTGATCTAAGAAAGAAGCAGCATTGCCAGGAACAGTGATGTTATATTTCCTATTCTGTCAAACCACAACCTCATAGCAAAAAGGCCCCCCCAAAACAGGAAAATTACCAGAATTGAAAAATAAAAGGAAAAACTTTAAAAAGTGGTATAATAATTATATAAGCTATTCATTATTACATTCCTGTAGTATGCCAATTAAGGAATGTTAAGCTAATATCATAAAAGCATGACTTCATTCTGTAAGAATTTGAAAACAGTAACAGCTAATTGAGTAGAAATCTGTATTCTAGTCTGGGCAATAGAAATAAATTTCCAGTGATATGTAATTTTTTATACTCTTAAATAATAGTAAAAAGATGCAAGTTCTCTGAATATTTATTGGTTTCTATTCAAAACAGCTATTTTCAGCATTATGAATGGCTGACATGACATATTTTCAAACCTGAAACACAGTAGTATGAAAGCAATAGTATTATATAACACCTGCTATTCTGTATTGCACAAAGCATTTTAAAAAAAAAAATACCACAAGGTACGATAACCATGCAGTACTTAATTTAGTCCAATACTCTGGAAAGGTAATTAGTATTTAAGTTTTTATCATATAGACAGTTAACAGCATTTCTAATTCAGCACTACCCACATATTTTTGTACTATCAGTTAATGTATTAATTTTATTCAAAGACACAAGTAAGCAGAAAGGAAATACTAAACCTTTGGAAATTTTAGTTAAAATATTTTCATCTTATCTACACACTTTTGGAAAATGTCTCTTTATGCCTTAACATTCCAATTTTATTCCTATAAAAAACATGCAATAACAAGAGATAATATAATTTATTTTATAATATTTTTATGAAGTAAGAACAGCTAATTTAATCTGTCAAGGTTTTACATTTTAGAAATTCATATCTCTCCAAAGGTGCATCTAATTTAGAACTTGACTGGTATCAGGGCTTTTGTTTTATCAACCTAACCCATTAGGCCATTACACATATTGTTATTCTCCAAGAGAAAAAATGATTTTAACATCTGTTCTCAATCTGTTTTTCCATAATTTCCTTTTATGCCCCATGTAACTCAATAAGCTCATCTACAAAACATTACTATGTCTGACTGTCTACGCTATATATGCCTTTCCACTATACGATTGCATGAAAATTGAAAAAAATTGTAGCCTACAACATAATCCACTTTAAAAACAGACTATTTTTCCTGAATCTTTTGATCCAAGAAAATATATCTGGTTTTGTAAGTCAAAATTGTGACACACATAACATTTAACCTAAGCTCTTAAGTGACTTATATTCTAACAACATGAGAAAAATGTGTTCATGTCTTATGATTGTGCAGTCTCTTCCTTATGACTGCTACAGTCTTATGAGACAAAAAGTGTTTATGTTAAGAAGAACATATCTTCTGAATGGTTTGAAGAGAGTGATTTTAATACTTTAAATTACTTGTGCAAGCGATCTCAAGAGTACAGAAGACGGATGGGTAGAAATCGTCCCAGTAACCTAAAATACAACATGTCTGTAGAATGGAAAAGAACCTGGAGTCCAGCATGTCCTTCTAAATACACTTTCCATTTTCTTCTGCAGATGAAAATTTTCAGTATTTTGTTATTCTCAAGCTAGTCTCCAGCCCTGTGACTTCTTCTTAACCCTTTTGCCTGCATTCAGCAATTGCTGCTCTAATTTAATTTCAGAGGAAAATTCCTATGTAGAGTTGACCTGCCCATAATGTATTCACCAATACAATACAAAGGTCATTCTTCCTGTAGAAGTTAAAGAATTCACTGTCAACAACTGTCTTACTAGCTCTCGAAAGGTGCCACTTCTGTAAGAGAAGTGACATACTGTCCGATGTTAGCTAGCAGCTGATGACTAATGCGAGGGCAAAGCCTAGTGAACGCGATTTTCTAATATTTATAAACATCAGTGAATTGAGTAAAAAAAATGAGGGTATTTAGATTTACCCCAACATGCTTTCTTGTATGAAAGCTGCATGGTGCCTACCTTGAAGATTTTACCTTGTATTAATTTCTGTGTGAGCTGCTGTAGATCTGAAACCAATGTCCAGCTGCTAAAGTTTCCTCATGCTCTAAGTCTACATTGGCAATATATTTGTAAGTGAAAAGAAGATTAGTGGCTTTATGACTAAGATTTATCTTGAAAACAGAGAGCAAGACAGAAAAGGAAAAGCCTACTAAGGGAGGAAAAAGATACCTGCAGAGGATAGAGTGAATTAAATCCTGCTGGAAAGAACCTCTAAAACTAGATGTTAGGAATCTTAGAAGATAGTAACAGGAAAACAATACTGAAAAATAGCAAGAAACACAAGCACAAAAAAAAGTGAGACAAAGCAAAAGAGAGGCAATGGCATCACAAAATCGAAGCCAGACAGTAGGTCTTTTTTGCATTTTTTTTTTTCCTGAGAACAAATTATTTCAATTTAATAATTGGGCTAAACTTCCAGAAGACAGACATACTCACAAGGTCCTTGCTGTCATTAATTCATTTAGAGTCAGCGGGGCAACTTCTGTTTGAAATAGGTATGAAATGCACAAAGGTGGAAAAATCTAGCCTTGACAACTTTCCTGTGAGTTTTTATAGTATTAGAAGAGTATTCTCTCTTGTCAAAAAACTGCATATGGAATAGGGCAAAAAGGATTTGTATTTCCACAGCAGGATGCAACTATTTCTTTCATGCTAGATTAAGTTAAAGCAAGAACAGGAATCCTCACAAAGTGTAATAAAACCAAAACCAAACCAAAACTGAAGTTTACTATCTTCCTGATGCACACTTAACCAGTCAAGAAAGAGATGATTCAGGTTATGTTTTGTCATTATTCAATATGAAAATGGCCCTACATTAAAAAAAAAAAAAAAAATTTAAAAAAAAATATTTTCGGGAAAGTTTTGAAATATCCCTACTGTCATCCACAGACCAACTTAACTGTTAACTCTTACTAAGCACTGTTATGGTTTCCTAATTCTTTTTCCCAGCACTGGCTCTAAAGCGAGACCGATCTCCCGGGAGGGAACCATTCCAAATTACATCAGCTGGCAACATGTCCACAAGGAGCATCTGTCAGCTACAGGGAGCTGGCTCACCCTCTGGCTACTCCTCCAGTACACCCCTCCAAATTTAAAATCTCTACCACTTCTCCTGCCATGTGGGGGAATTAAAGCAGTCTTTATTTTTTTTATAATAGTTAAGAGCAAATTCAATCTCCGCTGACCAAGATATTTTATAAAGTCTAATAATTCTCACAAAAATAATAGAAAACCAATCACAATCAATTCATACTTGCTGTGTTGCACAAATGACTCATGAGACATGTACTGCTTTTCAGCTGCAAAGTATAAAAAATATACAGCAAATTGACTTACCGGGCCAAAAGCATTGCTGTCAAAGCTGTGTCCATGGTGATCACCTTCCACCCAAATATGCCCATGTGGAACCTTCACATACTTCTTTTTGTATCCGATGGTTCTAAAAAGAATTGCAAAAATGGCTAATCAATTAAAAAGAAAAAAATACAATAGTAGGAAAATTCACATATTTATTGGTTTGTAATTTGACTTACATACCATCCAACACTTGCTTAAAAAAACCTGTGTTGAAGTCCTTTAGACTTCAAGAGCACTACTCAAGTGAAAATACTTAAGAGTTTTATACGAGCTAGTTGCTCTATCAGGGCCTGTTTACTATGTTGTTTTGGCAGAAATCACGTCACAGCAGGGAACAAGAGACTTTTCAATTAAATATAATTAAGGGATTCTTATTTCCATCTCTAGTAACAATTTGAACCATCAGATTTTATCTCAGGTAAATGCCAGTGGACACATATTGTAGTCACATAACGATATTGCATTGAGAATGCTTTTCTTCTGGGGTAGCGTTATGTACTCATGAAAAATAATCTAGCATATCTGAACTGGCGTCAGATTTGGAGCTTGGATTCCTGTAACGCTTCTGTCCTGGGGGTAGGATGTCTTCAGCTGTAACAAGCTAAACAAGATAAACTTAAAGCAAACCTCTAAGAGAAGGCCAAGTGCTGCAAAAAAATGACATTGATGATTCAAGCCGTTCTCCACAGAAATTAATACTGAAGCAGTGCCTAGCATGCCCTGATATTATAAAAATGACAAACTGCAGATGAGTCCTAAAGCTGAGGTGCTGGGTATGCAAAGCTCCTGTATATAGTTCCCAAGTACCTGTCATTTTCACAATTCCAGTCTGCTTTCTACCACACACTTTTGCTTTGTTTCAGATGGGATCTGTTATTCTGCATTTATGCAGGGAGGTAATTTTATCATGCACACTGAATTATTACCATGATGAAGCATTTACATACGGGACTACAGATAGTGATAGCTCTTATTTTGTTTTGAATAACCAAGTCTGTCTATAGACAGAAACAGACTTTTGATCTAGCTCATTGCCTCCAGCTGCTCATCACTTTTCACCGTCTGGAAGACATGCCCCCAAAGCAGGAGGCAGAAGGAGCACACTCTAAAACTAAGGAAAATCAACTGAATAGAGAAAATCACCTTCACCAGGAGATTCAGCTGAGCTGTGCAACAGCACTGATCAGGGACGTTCACAAGTCAAAATGGGAAAACTGGTTTCAGTGAGGTTTGTTTGGCTTGGGGGGGTGTGGGTGTGAGGATGTTGTAAGGACAAGGTAATTAATAATCTGGAGACCATGAAATATTAGATGAATGAGGAATCCTCCAAAGTGCATTTTATTAACTTTATTTGACTTTCTTAGTCAAATAAAAATAATTATTATTTACTTTGCAAGTCACAAGAGCCAATCAGTGCTTTTTCAAACAGCTTCAGAGGCAGCTGAAAGGATGAGCATGCCAGAAATACATTCTAATGGAAGTTCTACCTGTGCTTTCATTGGAAGCTGAAAAAATAATAGCCTATTTGCAGGAAAAAAAAGATCTGATTTTCATTTTTCTTTAGAACAGTTTCATTTTACACAATATTCAAGCCTGAGTTCCTAAACCATTCAAAACAAAAATGAAAAACTGTCCTGAGCTGGTAAATATATGATTTCTTAAACACAAAGATTACTTCTGTAATAATTTAATTACACTAAAAGAGCAATTTATTACGATGCATTTCCTTCCTTTTTTTTTTTTTTTTAAATATGGCATACAGTCTGGACAATAAAATTATTTATGTTTTGATACTCCATAATGCTTTGTCTCAGTGATAATTTCTTTTATAAAGCACCATATAAGACTATACTTTACTAGAAACATGTTTTAAGATATAGGTTCAGAGAAGCTGGCCATTAATTCTGTTCTGACTGATTAGACACTTTGAAAATTATTAAATTAATATCTTCCATCAGTGATAAAGGCAAACAATAGCTCAAAAAATATTTAATTTTCTCTTCCATTCATCTTCCTGAATACAGAAGAGTAAATTGTCATAAGGTTTTGTACCTTTACAGACTTCATGTAAAAGACTGAATTTCACCCAGAAGGGTAAAAGAATTTGAAAGTTAATTCTGCTGAAATGTTTACCTCATAAATGTCAGGAAAAGAGTATGACAAATGCCACTCAGTAACTTCATCTCAGACCAGACACAATCTCCTACCCCCAAATAATT
>VXBL01001362.1:240482-245482 GCA_013400195.1 Aramus guarauna
TTTTTTTTTGATTCATTACATCTATAGCAAAATACTGCTGAAGTGACACTGTGGAATACCTGTTCAAGGACCATATTCCTTTCAAGGTCCATTTATAACTTGCATTACTGCGTCTAACTGTATTAAGAATATTAGGATTTAAAATTAGTATTAGATAATTCTCTATTTGATATAAATATGTATTTTGCAATTTGTTCAACATTGGATACTATGTAAAGATAACTGCATGTACTATATGTATATGAATATAAATATTCCTACATACTTTTTCACAAAACTTTCACTCCCATTCCAGATACATTCTTTTGCTCAGCACATTCTCTTAATCAGAAGAACTATAATTATTTTCAGGATAAATTAAACCAAACCCAAACCAGTAATTTTGTGTTAAAAAAAAAGAGCAACATTTCATTTGTTGCATCCACTACCTTTAAATGGCTAACCAGCTTACTGATTCAGCAAAAAGAAAACATGCAACATCTCATTTTTCTCTACTACGGTCTTTCACTTGTGAATCTGTCTGATTCCAATTGCCAATACTGTGCCATTTCAAGTTAAGATTATAAAAATTATTCAGTTTTCTTCTTTTGATAAAAGTCCCATTGACCAAATGAGTGTATCATTTCATTTCCTTCTCACATTTCTCTACTAAACTATATTGATAATTAACATGACAGGTTTTTGCTAATATCATTAACAGCTATTAACAATATCATATTATATCATATATTAGATGGGGATCATTTGTTAGATTCATTATCATTAGCTTCATAATTTTACCAGGGTAAAAACTTGCTAGTTATTCTAGGTCATCTAAGTAAAATTACCAAACCCTGCCATTCTTGTCCAACTGGAAATTTTATACCTGTAAGAACAGGAGGATAGAGACAAAAAAGGTACTGCTATCAAAAAGATTAATTCTTGCACCCCACAGCCTCTTTTTATTAACGTTGAATCAACTGGGAAAATCACTGGGTAACATTTAACTTTAGACATGTTTGAAGAAACTGAAGACAATTGTTTTGAACTAAACAGTTAAGATAGATATACGATACCGTAAACAAGACCAAGATTTCACCTGAAACACACTTAATGGTTTGAGCTTAATGACATACTGCAGCAATATCTTCCTTTTTCCTTCTTCAGTAACAGATATAGAAATTTTCCTCTCAGTAATGCCTATGCCAACCTAAGAAAAGAGATGGTCCAACTTTTTTCAAGATTAAAAGTTGCTGAAGCTAAAAGTTGACTCAGCAGTTAATCTCCAGCCTGCAGAATCTGCAACTATTAAATAAAGCTCTCTGTAAAGATCTTCTTGCTTGAACTCACTTTTCCTCCTCATGCAAGTCCTCTCCCTTAGCAGTTGTTCTGCCATTTCTTCTGCCGCAGAAACTGTCCAGGGAGAGGTTTGGGCCTCTCTGTGTGTTACCTGCCCTGCGTGTTTTCTCAGCCTCAGGGCGGAGGTCGCTGGCCGTGCCAGCCTTCCAACAAATGTGCTCTGTCTGTGTACACGTGACAGGAGAAAGAGAGGAGGGGAGAAAAAAGTTTGAAGATCCTTCGTATCTCAGAGGGGAAAATCATGGCATATGCCTCCAAGGACAGCCCCATTGGCCTATTCCTCTTCTGAGGAATTGCTGAATGAAGAATAGCTCTCTCTTTAAGAAAAAGTGGTGACAGAGGTGGTCACAGCAGCAGTGCATCTTCATCACTGATAGAGGTTACTGGGCTAGAGTTCAGCTGTTGAGGCCAGAGACACTTGCTTGAAGTGTCATTTGAGATTTCTGATGTAGATATCCACTTTATAATACAATATTACTGCATTAAAACACAGACACCTCCTGGGTGATCACAAATCAGGTTTTTCTCCTCCCAGGAAGGGTGCGCTAACAGCTGAACTGGAACCAGACTCTGTTGCCTGCTCTCTTTCTGAGTCTCTTCCAATTAAATTTCAACCAGCTCTTTCAATCCTTGACTCATGTCCTGGAGGAACGACAGGGCACAGAGTTACCATGAACATGCTTCCAGCTTGGTGGTCATGGCATTCTCCAGCAATAAGAAAGAGTGGGGTCAAACCCCACACAGACTTTACAAGATGTTAGTTGTGCTCTTGATTGCATCTAATTTGGTGTCTAGGCATTTCTGCTAAACTACCTGGCACTTCTGTCCGTGTGTAGCTGCTTATAATGAAGTGCCAAGGAACTGCTGGAATACCAGACCTCTGTCTGGGACAGAAGCGGGACTGATGGCAATGAGTCTGCACTTCCCTGACAATCAGATGGTCTGGATTGTACTGAGCCCGTGGAGCCTGAAACAGGGCACTGTCCTACACAAAAAAAAAGTCCTGTTGAAGCACCATATATAGAGAGAATAACATTCAGGACAGTCTAACCAGTCCTGCCAAGGCTGACAACATGCTTGCCCACTGATGTAAAAGAGCCTTTCAATTGTTTGGTGTTTTGTTTTTGGTTTTTTTAGTTATCTCCTCTGCAAAGATTCTAGAACAACTTACTCAGGACAGAGAAAAAGTAAGATTCATAGCTCTGTAGAGCTTACTTAATAAACAGTGAAGAGAAATTCTGCAGAGTTTCTCATGTCAGAATGGCATTTGCAACTGCTAAAAGAAGTTTTAGCACATCACAAAGAACAATAGCTTATTTGGGTTTTTTTGGAACCTTGTAAGAAGATCAGCATTGTGAATAGCTGTCCCAGTTAAAATCAGATTCTTGCAGACCTGTGACTGCTAAAAGAGTCTGGCAATATCTCTGCCTAACTCTAACAGTGAGAAATTATTCCTCACCCACACACCTCTCACACAGAATCTAATTGTTATACCTTCTTTATTGCTTAGCACTAACTAAAGGTATTAAAATTTCCTAATCTGCTTTAGGCAGCATACACAAAATGTGGAACATTAATAAATGCTTTCAAGACGTTTGGTTTTGTTTAGGTTTGCTTTTTGTTTTTTTTTTAATCTGTGGAAAGGGAAGAGTTGTTATTCTCTGTACCATGGAACATGTTTCCTTACATGTTTCCTTCTATTAATGTTTCTGTTTGGAAAAAAAATATGAAAAGATACCTTTTATTGCTTTTCCTTTAAAATTACATTTCCTTTTTTAAAGGACAGTACTATCAAAAAGATAATTGAGAAGATTGCAAGTAAGCCATAAAAAATAATAACTCAGTACTATTAAATAAATGTAATTTTTATGGTGCAAGTTATGATTATGAGTTTTAAAACTCCCAAATACTTAATTTTTTTTTTCTCAAACATGTAAGAAAACTTATTTAATAGTAAAGAAGATATGTTAGAAATCAGAATGATACTTTCTGATGAGAAAAAAAATCTGAAATAAGTGATGTAAACTCAAAGAAAAAGAGTTACACAGTCAGAATACACTTTATAGATGTAATGTGACAGTGGTCATCATTTGAGAAATATAACAGAAACTAAGAACAATATGAAATTTCACAAAACAGTCATCACAAGCTTTCCTGAAATTCAGAAACAGACCAAATGCAAGAAAGAAGTGGGTTGTTGTTTGGTTTTTTTTCTTGTATCTTTGTCTCCTGCAACAATAGTTGTTGTCATAAAAGCTTCGTTTGGCTTTAGACCTGTCTGATTTTAACCTGAAAAACTTGCTCTAAAAAAATCTAAAAAACCCCAAAACAATGGGTTTCATATGGCATCTGTTAAAAGATATGAGCACACATATGTAGATAAGACTGCAGAAGACACCTACTTTTGAAATGGTGATGCTCTTTTGGACTGAACTTTCAAATTACAGTTTTGCAAGACTCTTCATCCCTTGAGATTGACTCTTCATCCCTTGAGATGGGACTCTTCATCCCATCTCTTGAATAGACACAATGAAACTCACCCTTGGTTTATATATCAACCTTATTTTAAAGGACATTTATATTAATGGAAAGTTAAAGTGACCTATAATGTAATCTGCAAGTGTCAACAAATATTTTTAAAAGAAATTTCAATGTGTGATTTTTTTTTCAGCATTGTGTGTAACATAGTATAAGTTACTATTACTGAAATGCCTTAAACATAGTGAAAGTAGTGCCAATCAATATGCAAATAGAACCCAAAATATAATAAATTGTGTCTGATACACACTGTTCCAAATCAACCCCTGAAATAATTTCAAGTAGTAGACACAAATTATGAATAAAAATACTGAGATAATACCATTAACTTTAGTTTTCAAATTTTAAAAAGAGGTATCTCTAAGCAATTTTTGTATAACTAAAGTCACAGGTGCCTAATTCCATGATTTCTTCACAATTCTAATTAAACTCATTAAATAAATTATGTTGGTGCCTTCATGCCTGACAGTACAAGCAAAGAATATAGAGATCATACCACACAACAGCTGGTTTTAATTTCTAGCCAACTGTCTAAACATTACTGCAAGATTCAGGTTTTTCCTTTGATTTTTAACCTTAGCTGAAACAGAAAAATGAGAGATAAAAAACTCTTTTTTCATATTTCAAGACATTATAACTTAAATACAGGTGTGTGTACGAACATCTGAACATATTACATGTTTATTCAAAGGGCTAGCACAGCAACCTTGAGCAATCTATGTGCTGGATAATTTTTCTAATATTTCCTTCCACTGAAGAAAATTTTTGTCTTGCACTACAGTCCTGTAAAGTACTCAGCAAGTGAGTAATCAGCCAGAGTGACTGGTGATTTCTGTCCCCTGCTGCAACTGTATGATTACTTTGAGGGGAAAAAAAAGTAATAATCATGAATGAAACAAATATTCAAATATTTTTTCTTCTTAAAAGGAGGCATTTTCTAGGAGGTTTCTATAAAGAATTATTACTGAAATAAAAAATTATAATTTGAAATAAGCATCATTCAAACTCTTTTCTCAATATTAGATTCATATCTAAACATGGATACTAATATTTCTCGGTGTTTAAGATAACATTACAGTAGACCCAAAAAGCATACTCATCATTAATCTTTTATGAATAATATA
>VXBL01001362.1:250482-332460 GCA_013400195.1 Aramus guarauna
TCTGTTAACACAGCTCTCTGCTGCTGTGCATATTTGCTTCTCCAGAATGACAACCTTGCAGATAATAAATAAAGTGGCTCTGAGAGGACATTAGTAGAGGCACCAACAGCTAAAATGTGGGTGATAAGCCATTAAATTGGCAAGAGCATTGGATTTTTCAGGCTGAAGATATTAGGAAAATGAAATAAATTTTTTTCAGGCAGGAAGGTACAACTCCAGACTTCCTTGCTATTTCAATGGTCAGAGACTATTATGAAACAATGTGTACATAATGTATGACACGCATGCCATAAATAGACTTAAAATGCAAATAAGTGAATGGCAGCTTTTGAACACAGTGACAAAAATAATGAAAACACCATTAAAATTCTGGAATGGGTAATTCATAGCATAAGCTAGCAGTAAGGGACCGTAACATAGCATTAGCATTTATTACCACTACAATATCACATTAAAAAAAAAATAAATAAAAGTACAAAGATGTTAGGAAGACAGACAGCACCAAAGAAAGTCAAATACTTCAGAATGAACTTTCTAGGTCTAGATTAATTTTAAGAGATGAGATATTTTATAGACTGGTGAGGAATAGGAATGGACAAATACATAATGTTCTGATGTACAGACCATTTATATTCAGTTGATACTAAGATGATACACAAGGTACAATTACAATTCTTAGTTTTCTGTAGATTTCCATGAGATGAAGTTTTCTTAACATAACAAATCACTTCAGCCTTGTATTTCAATGTAAAGCATTTATGGCAATTATGAAACTCAACACTCAGTCTGCGAGTCTGCTGTTTTGAAGATGGATCACATAAAAGTCTTCAGTCTCTATTCAGGACATACAATATATGGAATGAAGACTATACATTGTTTTAGTTTTCAAAAAAATATGAAATTAAAAGAACAGGAAAATAATTTGCTCCATAACAACCAGTAGGCATTTGGGAACAATTAACCTCCATTCCTTACAAGCCAGCAAGCAAACAAGCAAACTATGCTCTGCTGTGTACTGCTGCTACAGGAGTCCCAATAGGTGCATTCCTATGAACCATGGTCTTATTACAGCTATCTCTTTATGAACAAATTTGGAGTTCAAGAATATTGAATTCAGTGAGATGTTTTCCTCTCTCATAAAATGTGTAGCAAAGACATCATTCCTGTACATCTTTGGAAGTCCAGAAAAGGGTTGTTCAGCACTTGGTTGGACACACTAACCTGCTAGAAGCAGGAGTGACAGAGCTAAAGAAGAATTTCTCATTAGTCCTTGTGTGTTTTCTGCACAGATAATAATACTTCACTAAAAAAAAATCAGACAAATATTTTACTAGTCTGATTATTAATAGCTAATACATATTCAGTGAGAAAACCTCAAGAAAAGTCTGATTTTCATCACCTCTCATATCAGCTCCTATTTTTTATGCCTGTTTGACGCATATTATTAATCAAAGGGTTATAAGAGAGAAATGACAAAAAGACAAAAAGATGAACTGAAGAAACACCAGGAATATAAACAAGACACTCACTTGCTCAACTAGATATCATATTTATTTTCAGTATTGTCAGTACACACTGAACAATGTACAAATATGAAGACAGTATCTTTAAATCTTGTACAACAATATAACTTCCTTGCAAAGCTAGATGGCTCAGAATTAGAATCATAGAATCATAGAATGGTTTGGGTTGGAAAGGACCTCAAAGATCACCTAGTTCCAACCCCCCTGCCAAGGGCAGGGACACCCTCCTCTAGACCAGGTTGCCCAAAGCCCCATCCAACCTGGCCTTCAACACTTCCAGGGATGGGGCCTCCACAACCTCTCTGGGCAACCTGCTCCAGTGTCTCACCACCCTCATAGTAAAGAATTTCTTCCTAATATCTAATCTAAATCTACTTTCTTTTAGTTTAAACTCATTACCCCTTGTCCTATTACTACATGCCCTTGTAAATAGTCCCTCTCCAGCTTTCTTATTTCTAAATCATTGATTCATATTCCTCCTGACTTTATAGATTTAAATCTGGCCTACTATCTGGTCAGAAAATATTTTTGGATATCTTTTCTCCTAAAAATGTCTCTGCCGTGGGATGCACTCTTCTCAAAAGTCTTATCAGCTACCAAAATCTGAATAAGCATAAAGCCTAAAACATTCTTCAGATTATTGTCTTATCTTCAGGGAACTAACAGTCATGGTATATGGGATATAAAAAGCAAAGAAGATACTCAACCTTATGAAAAAGTTTTAAAAATACTTAAGGATTTAAATACACCAAAATACAGAAATTCAAAGTTATAGGCCACATAACTCCTTCACCTCTTACATTATATATTGAATACTTTTTTATTACATTACATGCTTTTAAAGGGCTGACACCTTATTAGAAATGTGCAATGTGGCACAGTTATTGTTGCTATGGGAACTATAATATTAAACTTTCTGATTTATGTACACATGTTCTCAGATACAATGCTGCTTTCATGTAATATTTTGTAATAAATTTTCTCTTTCCCCACCAGTCTTCTGTGGACTACTTCCTCAGAAGAGGTAGGTTGCTCTCCCTGGGTGAACTTTTGCCCTTTTTCAAGTCAATGGGAGTTCTACTGTCATCTTCAGTAGAGGCCATCATTTCATCCCAGACCTCTGCACCAAAAACAGTTGCTTAGGAATATGCCCTGAAGATTTGATTCAGATCTCACTTATGCTGATCAGAAAAGGGGAGAGAGAGAAAAACAGAAAAAACATGAATACAACAAAGCAGGACAAAGCACGAAAGCAAGAGAAAGCCACAAAGCAAGAAAGCAAGACACCAAGCAAGTCTTCTGTTCCATTTCAGATTTATATGCTTTATATGATTTCTTTGGTGATTTTCTCATCATTCAGCTTAACATTATAAATCCAAATGTAATATAATCAGGATAGTTCTTATGTCTCAAGAAGTAACTGATCTGGTTTCTGTCCATGACCCTTTGTCTGTTCTTTTTAAAAATGAAGTCAGACATTTATTAAAGCTCTAAATGTAAGTTCAGATGTGATGTGATAGCTGGGCATGTGTAGAGGAAACAGTATCCAAAGAGAGAGCATTAATGACAAACATTTTGACATCAAAATTTATGGGCCTGTCTGCTTCACTTTGTCATTTACAGACTCTGACATGGAATTTCTCTACTTCAGCTGAGCATTTTAAGGGGCTTAGTCACCTTCCAATTATCTGTGAGTGCTGTACAAATGGAGACGCACTCAAGCTTCATGAAGGCCTGCTCAGGTCTGATAGGAATTTTCTATCTAGCCCTATAAATGTGCATGTGTGTGTACACATATTTTCCTATATATGCACTCTTGTGTGATGCACAAGAATTATGTATTACTTGGCTATCCCAGTCCCAAATAAGCTAAACTAATTGATAGTTCCCTACACAATAAATAAGGAGATAGAGGTCTCAAAATTTGATATGATTTTTAAAAAAGCAGTGAGTTTTTTAACATGAAGGAATAAGAATATTTGATTAGTAAACTCCTCCGAGTGACTCTCAGAAGACTTGACTATGCACACTTCACAATCAGCAAGAGTGCTAGATATTCATCACCTTTGAAAACTGAAGATTATGTCAATCTCCAAATGCCAGGCTTCTTTTTCATTTATTTGTTTTTTATATATCTTTTAAAAGGAGGAAGATGAGTGTTGGGGTTAAAGTAATGGATAAATAAGAATGATAACACTCTTACTCTCTCAGCCTTATCTGACATACATAAGAAATAGCCTTTCAGTAAACACCCTCCTGGAAGACTGATGTGCCTGCAAAACACACAGTAGAGCAGAGGACCTTAGAGGGTAAACACTTTGGTGAACTCTTCAACATATAATTAAGCAGTATCTGGCAAAGAGATATTTTTAATATTCTGAAACAATCAGTGAAATGCATGCAGTAAAGGAACAAGAATAAAACTAGAATGGTTTCAAGGAAAAAAGTTTAAACATGGAACTGATTTCACTCTTCCATAACGTTTACAATACATAAAGCCTTTAGAAAACAAAAAGTAGATTAGAAATACTGAAAAGTTAAAAATTAAACCTACTGTAAAATCTATAATGAAAGCAAACACTTTTTAACTTTATGCCTCCTGACAATCCAAATCTTTCAACCTTAAAATAACCATTCCTTTTACACATAACTCACACTTAAACTGCTTGAAAAGAACAGATAAACACATCAAAGGTTCAAAAAACTGACAAGACTACATTATCTAATGTATGTCATACTCAGTGATATTTTAAAATCTCAGTGCCTGTAGTTTTCTATTGTACACTCAATAAACTGGTCAAACACAGCTCTTAGCACAGTTCCAACTGACTCTTTTGTTAGATCATGCTGCTTTTCCTTTCTAGATAAACTCAGATGATTCTTTATTAAAATTCTTTAAAACTTACTTTTGAAACTTAAGTAGTTTAACTATGGGGTTTTTTTGTTATTCACTTAAACATTTACTCCTAGTGTACAGTAACAGATTTTTCTTCTTTTACATGACCTCTCACACAAACTAACTTTTGTACCCTCTGTCTAAAATTAAATGTCCATGTTTTATGGTTTTCTTTTGATTATATGCATATGATTTTTAACACATCTGTAGGGCAACATTCTAAGAATTAAGGAAGATATAGTATACAGCACTGAGATATACCTACACATAAGCAAATTACGGCATACCAACATCTCACTATTCTGATACATTAAATAAATTCTCACCATTGTTCTTCATAATGATCAAATGTTAGATTTTTCTTGCCTTTTTTTGTGTATGAGTTCGGGCCCCCGGTTCATCTCATCACCTTTACAGACACAAACATATACAACTTCCTCAGACTCAAACTCGACCTTATTACACAATCTGTGCTTACCCATCCATACCACCAAAGTCCTTGTATTTTATGCATCAGCCTGAGCTGCCTCACACCAGCCAGCACCACAGAGCCGGTGCTGAACCTCTTTGCTGAGCTTTGACCCTGCACTTGTTTTGTTCCTCTGGGCTCAAAGTCCTCCTGCCAGATAGTAAGACAAACGGGAACAGACAAAAGATTTTTAATGGTACTTCAGCCGCCCAGACCACACTCTGTGTACTCCAAATCCCTCTCTAGGATAATCTGGTCTTCTCCTCCCTTTGCTGGAAGGGAGTCTGAGTTCTACAGCAGCGAGAACTGGGTTGGTTCTTAAACTCAGTTTATGAGCCACTGGGTTGAGGCCCATAGCACAGCCTTCAGTAGAAATATATTTGTGCATAATTTGTGTCTGAATTAGAAAGTTTTAACAATTAGAAAGTCAATGTTTAATTGTGCAACATTATTTAGGGATTTGTATACAACCCTTAGAAATTCTGCAGGTATCCAGACTACTATTTTCTGCACACCACTAAAGTTTGCTGTAAGAAAGTGCACTGGTGGTATCTGTCTCCATTCAAGGTTTTTCAAAATAATTTATATTTTGTCTTGGAAAACTGGGAGATAAGTGGTGTAGGCTGGCTGCAGATGTACGTCTCCACTGACAGAATTTATTCTATTACAGTCCAACTCATCTTGTCACATTGCACCAATATCTCTGATTTTTGCAGCACATGCCTGGCTCTTTCTCAGACATTATCGCACTTCATATGCCAGCAAATTTTTTAACAACTGACTGAAAGGTGAATAGTATATATTTGGCATATACAAAATATATGTTAACACGTTTATTTTTCATTACACCATGGGGCTTGAGATGCATTTTATTTAATCAAAATCCATATTTTATTTTTTTTACATTTGTTCAGCATTTTGCCAGGGTTATTTCATTTGTTATGTTAATAGTATTACTACTAGCATCAAGTGCTAGTCAGCAGATAAAATACTAACAGAATCTTTTCCCATTACTGTGTATTTGATAAGGGTTATAGCCTTATAATAAATTTTTAAACTTTTAATATTTTTAAAGGCTTATGTAAATATTCTTCCCAAAAAAGCTTTATTATTGCAAAGATTATTATTAGGTAACATCTTACAGGAAGGGTCATCACCCTCACAATGATTAGATTCCTCTGTGATTAGTTTAAACGTATTGTACTATGAAATTAAATAAGGCTATGTTTTAAATATCTGTATGAAAGAGGAATTTTCCTTCTAAGATTATAAATGGTGATATCTTTTACCAATTATCTGCTCAGACCCACAGTCGATGACCCTTAAACCCAAGATTTTCTATATACTGTATGTTAAAATAAAAATTTCGCATTTTACAGTTCTTGTTCTCTAAGATGATAAAAGTAGCAATCAAGATTGGAGTCCCATTGTTAGATACTGTATAAACCCATTAACTAGGATTCCACTTAGCCAAGTTTAAAGGTTACAAACCTATTCTAAACTCATTACTATCAAAGGAGACATATTCAGATGAATTATCTTTCATTGCATTCATCTTAGAAACCTATTTTATGCATTATATTTTACATATCAAAAGTAGGAGGTAGAGTGATGATTTTTAGAATCAGCTCTCAATAGGAAGGGTAATTGGAACCGGAAATTTTAACTCCTCAATCAATGGTTGTGACAGGAGCAGGGTATCTCACACACATTCTACCAAAGTCTCAAAATACATTTTTTTATTGCACAGAATAAAGCAGGAAGGGGGGCACAACACTGTTCATTTAATTCTGCCTTGTAAGGAGAAATTCATGGTAGCACTGCAAATGAAATGTGTCTCTATGAAAGCAATCAAAAACCAAGAGAAATTGTTTTAAAGATGAGGGGAAAAGCACTTTTTTACAGAAAGTGGAAACAAAGGTGTAGAAAAAAGGATAATTACAAAGAAATAGCACAAATTTTTAGGCTTAAAATCTGTAAGGGTAAAGAATGAAATGAGTTGAAAGAAGAAAGGAGCTTAAAATGTAAAAACAAAGTTTGATAAAAATTGGGAAAAGAAAGCAAAGGGAAGTGTACTTCAGTTACTTAACGGCCATTATACTTACACAGAACAAAAAAACATTTGATTTTTTGTCATAGGGTAGAGAGAAGGCTGAAGGGCTAAATACCTTATTTGCATCACCCTTCATAAAAAATAATTCATGACCAAACAGTCAGTTCAAGGAATTTTAATGATGGACTAGGATGGCAAACCAGAATACAAAGAGAATATGTTATATGAGATATAGGCTCTGGATGTAGGCAAGAAGGTAATTTAGAATGAAATTCCCTTAGATGAAGTCCATGAAACAGTAATTATTATCTTTATGAACTCACGCAGAGCAGGCAATATCTGTGAAGCCTAGGAAAAGTAAGCGTAACACCTATGTTTATATGAGATAAAAAGGGGGATCCAGCGATTGTTGATCAGTTGGCCTAATTTCTGCAGCCAAAACAATGCCAGTGGAAATTATGATAGATTCAATTTGAAACCATCTATATAATGATGAAATGATAATCATCCACCCAGGATTTTAAAGAGTAAATTGTGTTAAATTGATCCAATTTGTTTTTCTTTTTTTTTTCTTGACAAAACACCTGACCTATGAAACGTAGGTGGGAAAAGCAGTAGAACAGTTATATCTTAATATTACTAGGCTTTTGATGCATTCCCAAAAACAGTCTCATAATGCTCAACTAGGAAATATAGTCTATATCAATGATGTCTGATTGGCATCCCATGATGCATTCTCCCAAAGCAATGTATCCATTCATCAGCAGGATTTCTAAGGAACATGTGAATTCTGGGCTTTGGCGTGGTTTTTCCGCAGACATGGGAATAAATCTGCCACACTTTTAGCAGGAAGGCAGCTGTGCTGACTGTAAAGCATGAAGTTAAGAAGGGTAGGGATAGGTCACAGGTGATTGCAGCATGCTATATCATACCATACCCTTCTCTATATTCTGTGAGGGGCAAAAAAAATGGGGCTGCACTGGGATTATTAAGCTTTCCAGAGCACCGAAGAGCACAGTTTATATTCTCTGGGGTGGCTCTGCAGAAATTAGACCCCACTGGAGAAGCTTAGTGACAACTGGATGGTCACTAAGTTGTAGGCAGACCCAGAGATATTGTGCAGTTGAATAAAGCTGCCTAATACATTCCATAGCATATGGATTATCTGTTTTTCCAGTATCTTTAATATTTTGGCTGGATTATATGGATTATCTGTTTTTCCAGTATCTTTAATATTTTGGCTAATGAAAAGTACTCTTTACAGTTATGCTCATCCCACAGAAAAACTGGATGGGGAAAAGACTAAGTGTAGGCTTAGTTCTTCTTAGCATTTTTACTATGGAAACAGGAGATGGAATAGAGAGTACTCTAATGACATTCGCTGAGGAAACAAAATTGTGACGGGTTGTAAACATTTTGAAAAGAAGTATCAGAATTTTAAATTATTCTATTACATTTTAAAGATGGTCTGAAAAACGCCACCATGAGATTGACTGATGATGTGCAAAATACTGTCTTTAGGAAGGAGTAACTGAATAACATTTCTGCAACCATTTTGCAATAGAGATTTCAGTTGTTACAGCTGATCATAAACAAAATACACGACAACGTTGATAAAAAAAAAAAGACAACTCTATTTTTGAGATTTAATACAGAGATGTATTAAGAGATGTGTTGCATATAAAACATGAGGAAATGGATGATTCATTTGCTGTTCTATCAGTTGCTGAGGTCCCAGCTGGAACACCACATCGAACTTAAGAAAAAGAGAAATCTACCAGAGAGAATCCAGGAAAGAGCAAACAAGCAATACTAGGTTTCAAGAATAGGTGTCAGTGCAGGTAAAGCAATGCTTCTGGGAAAAAAAAAAAACAAACCTGTGGTAATTTTATGCACACAGACATGGGCACTCATCTAACTGTTATCACACAGTAAAGGTATAATTGGGAATATTGATAGCTTGAACAAAGGTCAGCTGAGTGTCTATTAGCAGTCAAATCCAATGTCACTCACAGTAAGGAATAGAGGAAAAACCCCAGAAATAGTCATTCTGTTATTAAACTGTGGTATATCTCCTCTTGAATACTGTGTGCAGTTTTAATATAGATGCCTAATATGACAGATCTTGATAGAGATTGAAAATGGTACAGTAAAAGTGACAAAGGTTTAGAGAAAAGCAATGCATTTGTTAAGCAGACATGGATTATTCAACCTGGGAAAGAGATAATTGGGCAGAAGAGAGTGATGAAGAACTAAAAAAAATATGAACAGCACAGAGAAGATGAATAGGGAACTACTTTTGCAATAGACAGTGTAAGGAACATCAAACAGAAAGTGATTGGTCAGTTCAAAACTAACTGGTTCGTTAAACAGTGCACAAGGAAGCTGCAGAACTGCTTGCACAGAGTGTTGTGGATGCTACAAGTTTCAAAGGGTTTGAAAAGTGATCAAACTTATGGAAGAAAAACCTAGTGAAAACTTTATTCAATGACATCATAAGCTTCAAGACTCAAAGCTATGAGAATATTCTGGAGCAGTGTCCCTATGCACCTGCCTTGTCTTCAGATTCCCCTCTGATGTGGTGAGGTAATCCTGTGATAAATAAGACCTGTCAGGAAAAATAGAAGGCCCTCAGCTTTTTTAGTCTGGAAAAATTAGACTAAGTGAAAGAAGCAGCACATAAAAACTGCAGCACCCTATGAAGCTCTTTAGAAAGAACAATGATCAATTTTTCCAATAGCTTTAGAAGCAAAAGAAAATAATTGCTTAATTTTCACTAACATAATTTACTATTGTGAAAAATATTCTAGCTACATAGATAGCAAAGCACTGGAATAGTCTTTCTAGGAAGGCTGCAGGATAGCTTTCAGCAAGATTTAGAAGAACAAGACAGACAAACATTTGTTAGAATATAGTTGATCTATCTTCTTTTCAGGAAAACTGATTAGACCATTCTCCCAGTTTCATTTCTACTTTATGACTACAATTTCCACCAGAGTAGATGAAAAAAATTAAAGATGTATTTCAATAAAAGGTGCCCCCATAACTAAAAAACACTTCAAAGTTAATTAAATTAATTAAGTAAAGGTTTCAGACAAAACATATGGTGCTTCATTCTTTCAAAAGATGCGATGAACAGAACTGAAGGTTTTATGAGAAAAATGTTCTGGCACTTTTTTATCATTTAAAATCTATTAGATAGGAAGAGAAAGGAAGCCTGAGTGATGGAAAATTAAATATGAGCATAGAACTGAGCCTCTGTGGATGAGTATTAGCAGAAGGTCACCTCTGGAATAGAGAATGAGCCCATATATAAACTCCTGTTATCTTGTACAAAGTCAGTTTTGTGGATAAATATAGCATGCTTCAGACTCCAGGACTACCCAGGCAGTGCTTTTCAGCTGAAAAGAACCCCAAACACCACCAAAAAAATTAAACCAAAAGGCATTTTTCAGCATTAATCAAACCTAATTTTTTAATGAGAAAAAACCTAAAGAAATATCAGGTTTTTTTCATCAAAATGTTAAGTTCAAAACCTTTGGGATATTTTTAGAATAAAGCTTCAAAACAAAAGGCAAAATGATGTCCCTCCAAAGGAATTATTGTTGTCTTTTCAGAATGGGAATAGATGCACTTCCAAGAACTTTCTCCTGGCAACTGATTGTTATCAGAAGGTTTATCCATTAACTGAATCCTGCTTTATCTTCCCTCTTTATCTCATTTTGTCGTCTCTGGATGGAGTGGGACGAAGGATAAGGATCTGACTTCCTCTGGTGACTGCTGCTGTAGCAGACTAGTGAAGCATGATGCCAGGGTATGTTAAATCACTACTTTTATCCTGTGTTTCCTTGGATAATTGTTTCCAAAAAGGTTGCAATGCAACGGCAAAAAATGTAAAAAATTAACTTTTACAAAGAGTAATTCTCTTTCTCATCATCACTGAGTTGGGCTTAGAGTTTCCAAATCACTAACTTAAAAGTAGAAATTGGTGAGAGCTAAAACACATACACACACACAAAGACAACTGAGTAGATTAACCTCTACACCAATGAAATCCAGGTCAGGCTTAACAAGCTTCAAATTGCAGCTGATACAATGGATAATAAGATAGTCAACCATGAGATATGCATTCATGAAGCCATGCCAATTTCAATTTTTAGAAGAAAATTCATTACAACATACTGATATTTATGTGATTTTTCCCTGTACAAATGTGTTTTACCTTTTCTAGCAAACTCATCACAGACAATTAACAGTGGATCTCTAGCAGCAATATTTGTAAATGCTAAAATTATCTATCAAGAAGGTCTAAGTTAGATATTTTTTCCAGCACAGATTTTTACCAAAAGATGAGGAAAGAAAGAATGAGAGGAAGGAAAGTAATTGCTTTCCTTCTAAAATGTAATTGGAAGAAGACTTCTAGTAAATTGAGAGTTAAAGAGAATTATGTTCTGAAAGTACCATTGAGTAAAATTTCCCACAGAAAACAGTAATAACAAAAATGGTCTTGATTAACCATTTTCTAAATTCAATACATTTTAGTCATGTTTTCTTCATCCTCTGAAGATGTGGTGGGTTGACCCTGGCTGGGGGCCATGTGCCCACCAGAGCTGCTCTATCACTCCCCTCCTTCACTGGACAGGGGAGAAAAAGTGTAATGAAAAGCTTTGTGGGTCGAGATAAGGACAGGGAGAGATCACTCACTTATTATCATCACGAGCAAAACAGACTGAACTTAGAGAGAGGAAATTCATCTACTTTATTCCCAAACAGAACAGAGTAGAGGAATCAGAAATAAAATCAACTCTTAAAGCACCTCTCCCCACCCCTCCTATCTTTCCGGGCTCAACTTCACTCCCAGCTTCACACCTCTTCCCCCACAGCGGCACAGGTGGACGGGGAATGGGGGTTGTGGTCAGTTCATCACATGTTGTTTCTGCCACTTCTTCATCNACAATATATTTATTTTCTGGAATATATATGTGTGTGTGTGTACAATACTCCATTAAAACAAAACAAAACAAAACAAAACAAATCAAAACCACCAAACTAGACTTGTTAATGTGTGGTTTACACAGTTCAGTCATAACCATGAAATTTGTTGGCAAAGGACACAGAAAGATGATGACTAATCTTCTCTACACTGATGCCTTGTATAATACAATAAATATTCAACAAATATAATACCTGATTAAAAGTTAACATTGCTTTGAACAGTAATTACTTAAACCCAAATACCTGAGCCTTATGGGGGAGCAAGGAGAGGCAGGTCCCCCATAACAAACACATCCCACTCTAGGATTTCTACTTGGGATTTCATACCCTAATGGACTGTGCCCAGTTCTTGCACCTGATAATTTTGTAGAGATTTCATAGAATTGTTCATTCTGACAGGGTACTGTGTGCTCCACAAATATTTCTCTGCTTATGGGGATGGGCAACCTGCTGTACCTGACCTTGCTTGGGCAGGGAAGCTGGACTAGATGATCTCCGGTGGTCCCTTCCAACCTCACCCATCATTGTGATTCTGTGATAATCCAGTTCTATGAGCTCATGAATGGGTTCAGAAAAGATTTATTAAAAATACTCAGATTTGAAAAAAATGTCCCAATCTCTGTTTTCCTTAAAGACCAGACAGAAGACATGCTATTGTACTAACCATATTCCCTCTTCTCCTCCCCTAGGAATTTTAGGAAAGGGAAATTACATTAAACAAAACAAAAACAACAAAACTGTTCAAAATGGATTAAAGCCTCATTAAGTAGCAACCAGGACTGATGTTTTCAGTCAGTATGATTTATGAATTTTGCTTGCTTTGTGCTGTACACCAGCAAACAAAAAAACTGCTCTGGAACCATTCTCTAGGGGGGAAATGTATGCAGAATGGTTCAATTTTAAGACTCTCAGGCTGCATTTAACAAGAAAACTATGTAAAAATATTAGTGAATTTTCATTGCATCTTAATTGAAAGAGTATGATGTAATTATTCATACTTACTGAAGTGTGTATGTTCTGCTCAACATTATCTTCACTAGTTTTTGATGCTTCACCAGACTGATAAATTTGAAAGCAATTTTCAGAAGGCTTGTTAACTAAGTAAGTGGTTTCATAAAAAGTCTGGGTTTTACATGCAGGAATTTGCATCAGATCTATCTGGTGTCTACTATTTCAGCACTGCCTGTGAACTGATAAAGGTAATGCTAGTTCTTTAAAAATGTTTATGCTTTTTATATAGAAGGTGTTCTTATGTCATCCATAGACCAACTTTAAAATCAAAATATTGCCCTCAGCTTCTCTCCTAAATGTAATGCTAAAATAAACACAAAGTTAAATGAGTACTTCTCTTCATTTTAAAACATTGAAAATACCACCTACTCTACAAGGAATCAATACTGTGTATCTTAACAGACATAATTCACACGTGCATATGCAATATCTTAAAACTGTATACTTTGACTTGAACACACTAAGTATCTTCTGTTATTGTGACTATAAGCAAGTAGTTTTCTTTTTTGGAAGACTGATCAAATAAATGGCTGTTGAAAGGGATATCTGTTATTTAGAAATCCATTTATCTGGCCATTAATATACAAAAATTCAGCTCAAAAAAATCCCTGAAGCTACCTTTAATTCTGATTATTCTGACAACTCTGATATTCTTTACCAGAAATATGGTCCTCATGTCTTATAAACCAACAATTAAATACAAAAAGAATGGTATTGTTATCATCTCATGCAAAATGTATCAAGTCATTTGAAAAAGGTCTAAGAAACTAGTGACATGATTCATATACATACGCTGGTGACATGATTCATTTCTTTCTACCTTTTGCAATTAGGCTGGATCTACATTATTTCTGAGAGATAATTGTCTATACTCTTTCTTAAAAACCTCTAAGTATTCCCGTTACGGGGAGGTTACACTTCTTTCTATGAACAATTATCTTGAAAGACTGTATGAGGTTGGAACCAGGCTTAAACAGGTAGCTGAAAGAGTAATTATAAAGGGATGAACTAGATAGCTGCTAGGCATTATACAAGGAACCACAGCTTGAATTCTGTACTTTCTAGCTAGGAAAACTTTTTTTTTTAAAAAAATGCTGCAATAACAGATTTTCTGTATAGTGTTTGATGGACACCTTTTCTGTGAAGTACAAGAATGCACCTTAAATTAGTACAAAGATTTTATATTTTGCATATATAAACATCACAATTATATGTATAATTAGGCATGCAGCCATACTGTTGAACTACAACAGGTGATACCTAACAGCAAGAGAATAGCTGCGTACTTAAATACTGGCCTAGAGAGAACTGGATGAGCCAGAGGCACTGGCATCTATTTAAATATGCTATGCCATTTTCAACATAATTAGTTATCTAATTGCAACCTCAAACTTAGTCAATGCATTTGCACATGTAATTAATTACAGTTTGTTTAAAAGCACTTCATTTGTAGTGCTTCATTCTTCATTTCCTGCAAATCACATTACCAAAGGATAGATTTGATTTTCAAAAACAACAGAGACAAATATATAAAACGAAGAAAGACATTAAAGAAAAGAAAGCACTATAAGGTTCCATTAGTGCTATCTAGAATTTCAGAAACACACTTTTTTTTCTTTTGGGTTGTTTGGGGTTTTTTTGACTGAAACTATTTTAACTATTTCAAGCTGCAATATATCTAAATTCTAACAGTAACGTGTTTAAAAAGCCCTTAGTTTTCTATATAAACAGAGCATGAATTATATAGGTCAGATTCACATTGTAAACTTCATGCAGGCATGTAATTGTGGCCAGAT
The DNA here is from genome assembly GCA_013400195.1 of Aramus guarauna. Taxonomy (NCBI): domain Eukaryota; kingdom Metazoa; phylum Chordata; class Aves; order Gruiformes; family Aramidae; genus Aramus; species Aramus guarauna. The sequence continues at coordinate 265,226 of VXBL01001362.1, forward strand.
AAAGCCCTTATTTATTGGTATTTATTATTTGTGTCGTATTAGCACCTAGAATCTCTACCACCAGATCTGGAATTACTGTGAGGGCTTTTCTATCATTATATCCCAAAAGGTTTACAATCAAAGTATAAAAGTTGCAGTGGATGCAAATCAAGTATACAGGCATATAAAAACCCAAGGAGATCACCACAAAGAGCAATACAAAGGCATCTTCTGCAAAGTTGCAAATATTATAAAGTTTGTCACAAGCAGGTAAGCAAATAGATTTATAGAGATTTACCTTGTTGGTGTTTGGTTTTGGTTTTGGCTTGGGTTGTGTTTTTTTGTTTGGGGGGCTTTGGGGGTTTTTTGTTGTTGTTGTTTTGGTTTTGTTTTGTTTTGTCTTTTTTGTGGGAAGCATCAAAGAAACTAGACAGTATTTACTGGAATTATTAAATTAGTCAGAAGAGGCCTCAGGCTGAGAAAAGGCAAGAGCCAAGTTCTGTGTACTACAAGACAATGCAGAAAATAATAAAGGACTGAAAACAAAGAAGGAACTGAGTCTTGAGAATAATGATTTGCAACTTGTGCATGACAAGATGATTTATGGGGGGACCCAAAGAAATAGAGGTGTCAAGATAAAACTATGAGCAAGATGAGTCCCAAAGTCCCCTCTCTTACATGCTTGCCCCCCCAAAAAAAAGATGGTGTATTTGCATTTGTAAAGACCAGAGAAGTCAGAGCTACAGTAATCACATCTAAAGATACTCAGCCTTTACTAGACTTTTACTTCTGAAGAGACACAGAACACACACACACATTTTAGAGCTATGAAATGTTCTTTATGGTGAGAGTCTAGAAGGCATAACTGCAGTCTGATGTAAGAACTAACAAAATCATGAGGTGAATTTTGTCACGTTGACCCAAGTGAGAGGAGACACAAGCAGAGACAGTGTGACACACACTGACAAAGGAAACAGCAAGACCAGCTGGGATGTACAGCAAATAAGAGCCCTTGAATAGATGTCGAATGGGAGCAGCTGATTGCACATCCACAAGAAGGTTTCAGAGAGGCAGAACAAGATTTTACTTTGAACAACTGGAGGTAGATCTGGAGTAAAGATAACTCTGTCTTGCAGGTACACTAATGACCTCCCCTAAGGTAAACTTAATGGTGGTGACAGCACAACATATACCTAGAACTCTTGATGTACATTCAAGAAAATAACTTCTGCAGAGTATTGGGTCACAATTCAAAACTGATTCATTGATGGGGGAAAAAAAAATAACAAAACCAAAACACCCCTGGATTTTATACTAGACATAAGCTTTGAATGCAAGGAAGAAAATAAACTGTAGCTGATAGATTGAGGAAGATAAGAATAATGGTCTTGAAATTTGGCTAGGAAGACTGTGGTGAGAAAAGTTTCAGGTGAATGGGCAAATCAAACTGGAGAGTGTCTATGACAGAAAAGTAGGCCAGGAACATTGGACATTGATCATAAAACAAACAAACAAACAAACAAACAAAAAAACCCACAATCATTCAGTTATTTTATAGATGGAAAAAGAGATTAAGTGAAATGAGACACATGCTAAAAAGACAATTGGGATCAAGGACAAGTTTCTTTAAGACAGACAAGAATAATGAGTCAGAGTGAGGGCAAAGAGCCAGATAAACAGGATTAAAAATTCAGAAGATTAAATAAAACGGGATGAAAAATTAAAATTCATGAAAGAGCAGAGAGGACAGAGAAATAAAGTTGACAACAAACTGCTGCATCTGTGACTAGAGGAAGAAGAGAAAATTGCAGGAGAGGAATAGGAGGTAGTAAGAGGGAAAAAGAGGGAACCAGGAATCACCTTTATCCCATGGAAATCACTGTATTTACATAAAAGCTAACAGACTTGAGAGAAAAATCACATATATGTATAGAATTTATGGAAGCATTTCTATTTTATTTGGTGAAATCTATAATGACAGAAAAATCTTGAAATGTAGTTGTCTTCTGATGGTTTGTCGTCTCTTTTAAAAGTGGCATAGAGATTGGGGGGAGTGTAGAGCTGCTAGAAGTTACTAACAGCACAAAAGAAGGGATGTTACTAGCTAGAGAGACACAATGCAATTGTATGCTCAGTTAGGCCTTCTGTTCAATGCACTACATGACCTTTCCCATTAACACTATTACTTATTATAATTATTATTGTCCAGAAGGAATTTTCCTTGGATTCCTACTCTAACAGCATCTAGGACCAAGGAAGTAAAGGGTCAGTGCATGAGGAAACAACTGGCATGCCAAATCTCTAGCAAAACAGAGGGAAAGCAAGAGATAAGCAGGTTCAGAAAATGTTCAAATAGCTTAAACTTTTCTGTCTCTTGCCTGGAGAAGTGCTTTTCTTCTATGCGTGTAAAAGTGCTGAAACTCTTCCAAACAGTTGTGCTCCTCCTCCTCCTCCCAGGTAGGAATTTAAAATAAAAAATATTGGCTGCAGCAGACTAATTCCATTCTATCTCATGATTTTGACTGTAGTAGTTGCTTCAGCTTTGTCTCCAATGAGACTGGAATCCTTCTGAACTCTCCTTAAGATGGCAGTGATGGCAGTAGAGAGACCCTGAGTCATGGATATCACCAGGCAACTATGAACACAATTTTATGTACGTATATATACACACTTATATAAAATTATATATATGTAAGTATAAACATATAAAAATATATCTAATAATACAATATATATTATGTATTTTATACTTAGTGAATACATATCCCTGTGTATATACATATACTTTTATAGAACAAAATCTCCATATGTTTTGAGGACAAAATAAATAAGGAGAATTGGAATTTAAGTTAGTAACTTGCTTCCCAAGATTATATCTATACCCTCTTCAAATAGCTATCTCTGCATTGCCAACTGCAACTACTGAAAACTGATGAAAATTACTTAAAAACCATGGCATTTTGAAAGGCTGTGATTGTGGAAACAAATTACCTTATACATGAGCCTTCTGTTTTCACTTTGCTATCTTAATATGGGAGCTTATAACTGATTCAGCTCTGTATCTCCAAGTTTCAGTTTCCTCTGTGGTACACAGTATTTTAAGTTCTGGGCTTCTAACCAGCCCATTAGTCCACTAAAATGAAGAGATTCAGCCTATTGCCAAACTATAGGTCTCAGGAACACTTCCTGGCTTCTAGGTCACCCTTGGTCCATCCTAGTGCTATGTTAGTATAAGACCCACAAGTACATCCTATCATCACCTTCCCAACTTCCCTTGGAAAGGAAAACGTAGTATACAGAGGCTAGAAAGGAGGGACAGCATGAGCTACACAGAAGCAAAGACAAGGGGTGCATTATGGTACATACACGCTATGTAGATTAGACACCTTTTCTAACTCTGTACACATTTCCAGATCTCTGATGACTTTAATGGAGTCATGAGATTCCTCCTAGAGAAGAATTTTTAGGTCAAGTCATCATGAAAATACAGTCACAAGCAACATATCCAAATTTTGTTTTTTCACCCAAAAATGACATAGGATGGGACTAATGTCTCTACGTTAAATATCTACACTATGGACATTCACACTTAATCTAACAAACAAAAGCTAAATAAAATTTAACCATCTCTTCAAAAGTTTGTTTAACCTGTTATTACAATCTTCCAGTGGCAGAAATACCACAACTTTCTTGCATAAAACAATAAGTAGTATATAACAATCCTTTAATTATCAAATTATTCCTAATATTTAATGCACAGCTCTTAACAGTTTAATCACTTCTTCTAATCTCACGTGTCTTCTAAAGCTATGGGGAGTAGTTAATCCTATCAATCATGTAGCAGACTTCTACATATTGAAAATTGTTACCAAATCCCCTATATAAATCTTCTATTTTCTACATGTTTCTGTTCCTTCAGCCTTTCATCATCTATCCACTTTGTGTGCACCTTTTAGGTGCTGTTTTTTTCTGAGGCATCTCCATTTCTGTACTGAACAGAACAATTATCTACTATGTCCTAAAATGATGTTTCTGTTAAGTAATTAAATTTAGTTTCTGTAGAACTATCATATTGCTGCTTGCTATTCACTTTATGTTGCACAAATTCCCGCCACTCCAATCTCTTTTCTTTTATAACAACTCCTAGCCAATTATCTTATACTTTGCAATTTTTATGACAAATGTGATGACAAGAATGATGCCTCTCTGTGAAGTAAATACCACATGACAAACTACCTTATCATCTCTGACAGGCTACCTATATTGATGCATCAGTACAGGAAAGACATGGTCTACTCTGAATTTTAATTTCGTTCTTTGTTTGTTTAAAGGGAAGCTGGATTCTTTTACTGGATGTTTTTTTATGGATGTTCCTTGGAGAAAAGATTTGCCCTATTCCATGCTACAGACTGGGAAAAAAAAAATTGCATTCCTACTTTTTCTATTGTCAGATACTATTATTTTTGCTTGTTTGTTTTGAATGCCAGCTCATTGGGATTATATTGAAATTAGCATCTTCAGTTCCAAGAGGATTACTGATAACATATATGCACTGCAAGGAAAAAAACCTCTAGTTTATACAGATGTCAATGCCATACATTCATCAGCTTACTGACAAGAAGTCCCCTAGTTTGGGGATCAAATCTGCTTAATGTTCCCACTCCAAAATCTTGCATCTGGATCTTTCATTTAGACAAACAATGCACGAAATCACATACAGATTGGTAGTTCTCTATTGAGCTTACATCTGGAAAGACTGATTTACATCAATTATACCAACAAATATACGAACATTTCAGAGTCATACAATGTGTAATACTGATTATCTAGTCCCTAACAAGTTATACGTGGTTGCATACATTTGGTCAAATATGTTCTTATACTTATCATCATGGGCTATAGCATATTAGATATTAATAGTGACATTAATTCACTTCTAGAAGTCAGTAGATGCTGGTGGAAGATCAATCTCAGACAGATATTACTACTAGCCTCTTAGACATAAGATTTGTCTCCCAGTACAATGCAGTATAAATCTCAGAACAAAACATAGCTCTAAATTAAGTGAAATAAACATAAATTAACTTCTTAACATGCACTTCCCCCAGGCTAGAAACTCTAGAACTCTCCAGTTTAATTTATTTTTGTGCTGTTCCACTGTAATAAAATAGACAAGACATGTAAAAAAAATATTTAACTTGAATATTATATCAGGGAAGAGTCACTGGTGTATTTGCAGATTTGCTACCGGGGTTTTCAAGATTACTGCTCAACATTTTTTTAAAACAATGACCACAGAAAATAGAAGGTGTTAGAAGACCAGCTATGAATTATTTACAGCTATATTAACTGTAAATTATATGATCATATATTCAGTAACATATCAAAATTTTGAAACTACTGTTTCATAATATCTATATAAATCAAAGTATCTTGTGAAGACGCAAGAGAAAATTGTATTTGCTATTGCTTCTGCTACAGGCATTGCCCAAAAGATGTAATACAGTGGTTGTGGAGATGCTCCATAGTGTGACAAATCTCCAGAGCCTCTTCCAAAGAAGAGCAGAAAAATGACATCTGCACCTATTATTTTTAGTGAGTTGTGGAAATGTGTCAGGTTTTCAGTCCCTCATACTGTCATTGTTGTTGAGCTTTTCCATTTTCACAAGGACAAAATTACAAGTACTGTTCCTGCGAGCAGAAAAGAAACTGTTTGCAACAGGACTGAGGCAAGAACAGAACAGGTTTTTCACTTAGGTTTTACTGAGTGGATGTAGCACTTTCTTAAATTTTTGTGTCTCATAATCATCTTATGTCAGTGTAATGTGTGTCATTTGTAAGATAACTGGGCCATAATTTTTAAAAGTTAAAAGTGAGATTTTTCAAACCTGTGCTGACATGTCTTGATCAAATAACCTATGAAAGCTTGGCCAATGACACCTCCCATTCAGGTACCTATTCAGTGCCATTCCGAAATTCCAGCACTTACCATAATGCAGAAATCTGATCCAAAACTCACTCAACACAATGGAAAGAGTTTCATTGATGTAAGTGATTTCAGAACAGGTTTTGGTTAATATTTATATTAACAGCACTGAGAGATAGCCTTAGAAATGTTATGCTCCTTGACTTCCTGTGATCTGTGCATAAACACATTTTTAGTTTTGTAGAGATTCTTTTCACAGAAAATATTGATGACAATGGCACTGAAGAGCTCAAAAGAGTTTCGTTAGGTTTTTTGTTTTCCAGAATTGACAAATAAAAGGAAGAGTTAATTATTTCTTTGCAAGACTATATAGCTTATTTGCTTTCATAACTTTGTGGATCAGAGTACTTGTCATAAAATATCTTGATCGGGTGATCAGAAATCCACTGGAAGTTTTAAAACTAAAAAAACCCAACCCATCTGCCTCATGTGTTCATCGAAAATAGTGTGATTGTTACTATTAAAAAAGCTAGGAGAAAATTACAAAACACAAGGTAATTAATTTGGGGACTTAATAGACCTTTCCTAATTTTCTATCAGCCAATGTTCTCAGGAATTCTCATTAGCTTTAATGCACATTAAATATTGCAACTTAACAATAATTTCCTGGTGTTTACATCTATATACATTTAGCTCTCTTTAATTTTTGGTGATGGGTCCCCTTCTTCCTTTTGACAGTCTGCATGTCTGGGTTACAGTACAGACAGACAGAGCTTCATCCAGTTCTTAACTGGATTTTGTGTATCTGAAATCAGCTGGTTTTAGACTTAGAGCCTTGATCTGCTGTAGCCAATAATGTGATATTAATGGGAATGTGAGATTATGCTGATGTGAGTGTGGTTTGGTGACTTGTGTAGTCAAGACTTAAAGAAACTTTTAAAACAACATTAAAAGTAATCAACAAAGTGATTTGGTCAGAAATTGAGACTAATTTTATTTTAAATATCAAAAGGTTAATATAATCAGAGCATCTGAGATGGAAGGGAGATACATCTGTGTGAAATTGGAACTCCGTTCTGTTTTGCAAACATGATTTCTTTTGTGAAGCCCCAATTTGAACCACAGATTTTATTTCGGAATTCAAGGTTCATGCTGTATTGCATCTTCCACTGGGGACTAAAGACTCAATTTAGTAACAAGATCTTTATACTTAACTTAATTACAGTACCTGAGAAGCTGACAGGGAATAAACATGACTAATGATTCTGATTTTCTTTCAATTACTGACCTATCCAACAATCTCTCTGCACAGAATCTTGCTGAGTGATCACAATTGATGATATTTACATGTCTGACATTAGAAATAACTATTGTAGCAAATCACACTGGTATGTGTGCAATACTTTAAAATTGAGGTAAAAACTGAAAATAAAATAACTGTGTTCAATTTAATCTGAATTTCAGGGCAAATTTCTGGCAAATTTCTTATTTTCAGGATAAGTGAAACATTTCATTCTTTCTGCAGATCTACAGGGATGCAAATCCTGTTTTCAGAGATGTCCTGTTCATGATAATATCTTTGTTGTGTAATTTTACCAAACAAAGCCCAGCAAGAAGGAAAGTAAAACAATATCAAATTTGCATTTATTGTCAGCCACTGTGACTGTCAAATGGAGAGTTTCAGGTACTTCAGAACATCAGCTTAGCAATCCTTCCTTGTTTTAAGAGACATGAAGTTTATTCCTCCAATCTGTCTCTATTTAACCTAGGCAGAATTTGTCTCTAGTGAGTAACGGATGTTTTGAATTTCTTGTAATTAAAGTTAGTGTGTTTAAGCATATATTATACACTTAATTTATATTTACATTGAAAGCTTCAGTTGCCTGTAAAGTGACGACCTAGAATCTAGGTTTAAATAGCTGAATCATAATTCATTTCAATCCATTTTTCAGTTCTGTTCCCAGCATATCTATCTTATACCTCTTGATTCTTGACAAATTTGTCAGGGTTGTTTTTTTTTTTTTTCTCATTCATGTACACATTACTTATACATACATATAAAAATGCCTTTATATGAGTAGATATATGCATACATATGTATTCTATATCCGAATTGAAAATCCATGACCACTATAGAAAATATTTAGAAGGGCTTATAAATTCAGCAAAACCAAAGCCTTGTCACTTTCAGTCCTTACTGTAGACTGTCACAGCCAGTGCCCTTTACAAATTTCTTCTTCAGAACAAAGCAGCTCTCCCAGCATCGTATGTTAAATAATGTCTACAAGACAATTTCACTGGAAGATTGTCACACACCTTAACATCAGGGATACTCTTCTATTATTGATCATTCTTCAAATATCAACCGATGAGGATATTTGGGAGATTAGGAATGATTCCAATACAAATAGTTTTTACTCATTGTTGTTAATGGTGTACTTCTTACGCTCCAAAGATGTACACTGTCCTTGAGGTAACTTCACGTACATATAAGAAAACTCAGAGGACAATTTCCATACAGTAAATGACTCAAAGATGTAAGCCCCAAAAGGTTGCTGGATGTGTGCCAAAACTTCAGCATGATACTTTTAATTGCTTCTCATGAACCATCTAATTTGTTATGAAAAGTGACTCGTGTGCCTACACATAAGTGACTGGTGCTATTTTAGGTAGTCTACTGAGACATCCTCATGACAAGGGCAGCTATAACACAATGTTCAAGAGAATTGTGCCTTTCTGAAACTGTATCTTATAAGACCAGACAGGATAACTAGGACATCCAAAATGCCACTAGACAGGTATGTTTAAGCAACTGAATCCCACCTATAAAGCCTGTAAAACATACAGTTTTCCTTTGGAAATTAAAGGTTTTACAGAAAGATTTTTTTTTAATTCATCACTCAACTGTCAATCGTTTATTATGGAAGACCTTGGATTCAAAAATTTCAGACACAAATTACATTATTTTCTTTCAGCACTGAATATACAACATAGAAATGGCTCATAGCAGGAGATACTTTATCTCTACCCCTAAAGAAGTAGTCACTAAGAGAAGAATGAAAAAAATTACTTGAGTGACATATGCTAATCTTTTGACCTTGTCCTGGCAACAAATCAACATCTAACAGTTCAGTACACCAGAACAGAATTGAGCAGCTCAAAGATGAAACTTGCCAGAAACTTCTTAACCTCTGGTAAAAGACAACCATGGGCCAAAGAGTAGATGTCCAGCATATCTTGGCATGTTCAAAATTATCTTCACATGCCTGTGTATGAAGGCATAGTGTATACAGATCTGTAAATATTTCTAAAAGACTCCTCAAAATCTGTTATGTACATCAAAGGATACACAGGAACAGAACACAATTACCCATGCAAAGGCTTTTACAGACTGGCTTTAGCACTGGTACAAAGATGTATGGAATATACACGAGCATGGGGAGTGAGTGCAGGGGTGTGTGTGGGGAGAACAGAAACATAGTTTCCTAAAACGTTCCCTAAAAATTAAAAGAAAAGATGGGGTGCTATAGGATGAGTCCCACTCCACTGCATTGCATTAGACGATTAACTGTTGATGCAGGTATTTCTGCTGTGAATGGTTAGTTCTGTCCATGCAGAATTTGTAAGTCTTCACATTAAACAATGAGTCTCAAATTAGCTATGAAATGATCTGGCTTTTATTTTCCATCATCATAGTAAAAATTCACATCATCCACAGAGAAATGAAAGGTACACGTTGCCCTGTGCTTTAAGGTTTGTAACATTAGGAGCTTTCCCTTTACAGCCCTGTAACCTTTCACTTGTAGCATTGAAGTCTGCTTTTGACTTTGTAGTCTTTCACTGACATACCCCAAGGCAATACTTTTACCTTGTACTCCCCAAACTCTTTTGTCCTAATGGCCTTGCATTATTGAATTGCAATACTTTGATATGACTCAGATGTTGGGTTTCTCATGGAAACAGGTTATGACTGATGTTTAAGTCACCCTTTCTCCTCCCACCCCTCTTTCACCTCTCACTTCACAGCTTTTAGTTTATAACTTTATGGTCAGGAATATGTAGAGCTTAGTAGATGACATTAGTAGATCATTATTATTTAAATAATAATAAATATTAATTAAATAGCCCAGAAATACATATGCACAGAATTTCACAACCAGTTAAATGAGTGCAACATCTGCACCTGATCAATGTATTACAGTCAGCATCATCCACACTAATGTGTAAGAGAAACCAGCAGGGAGACCAAGCTGGTCCTGCTGTAACTGTATAGTCACTGTGGGAGGTGCTCAGGGGAATATCTGTGCCACTGGAGAAAATAATGGGAAGAGGAATCTTGCCTAGACATATCCCACTCTCTTCCTTTCTGGCTGACCACTGGTGTTGCTTTCTCTTCTCTTTCTTTGTCTCATTCTTTTTTTTTTTTTTTTTTTTTTTTTTTTTTTTTTTTTTTTTTTTTTTTTTTTTTTTTAATTTTTAAAGCAAGTTATTTTTTTCATTAAGAGTGTGTATATCATCAGCTATGGACCTCACAGGTAAGCCTATTTGCTCAGCCTTTGAGCTACACAGACAATACTCCAGATTTTAAGAAACCTACAAAAATCAGTAGATATGTATGTAGAATTCCTGATATATCTGCTATTTTTGCCAATGTTTGGGCAATCTCAAGCATGAATGATGGAAAGAATATTAAGGATGCTATTAATTATAACAGTGAAACAGCTTAAGTCTTTGTGTCCCAGCCAGAAGGAAAGTAATTATGAAAAATTCAATATTAACTATACTTTTATATTCTCTGAAAAAAAAGTACTTGAATTGAGAGTGGGAAACAGTTTGGTTAAAAAGTCCTCAGGCATTTGTTATTACTTCAAAAACTGACCCAAATTTTCAGATTCTATGTAGTAGAGATCCCAAAAGAATATATCTAAAGCTGATCTAACTGAGCCTGTTCAAACATCAATATTTCCCAGCAGAAGACGACAAGAATTAGGGATCTCTCAGTAATCTGTTGGCAAACTAAAGCTTTCTTTACAGAAATACAGAAACTCAACTAATGAAGGAACATCTTAGGTTTATCAGGTCTCTCAAATAATTCAAAATGTTCAAGATTTTTTAGATAAATAGGTTGAGAAAATATAGAAGTGCAAAAAACCACTGCAGCCAAACATCAGAAAGTGCTTTCAACTGAACTACCTAAATCTGACAATGTAAAAACAGGTAGCTGAATTTTGTCTTCACAGGGAAGGAAATGTAGCATTCACTAATACCTGTGATTGCCTTCCATACATGTGATAAAGTTTATCCCTTTTCTATCCCATGTGAGAGAGCTCTTGATAGAGACCAGCAAGTGTTCCATATTAACCTCTGTCTCCTTGCAAAGAAACTAAAATCAACATGAGTTGAATAAAACTTGCAGGAAAGAAAAATATTCTGGTACCTAAAAACTCCTATGTCTTTTTTGCCCTTTTCATAAATTGGGCTCAAAGAGTTAATTGTGCTGAAATAAATATTAGCATAATGCCTAAGGACACAAATTTTTACCTGGCTATGGAGTGTTGGCAGCATAGATGCTGAACCTAAACTGTAGAATAACTCATTAGGAAATATGCAATCGCTGTGGCAAGATTTACTACAAATATGCTTGAAGTGTTTTTAAAAATTAATATTATGCTGCTATGCTTGGCTTAATTAGCTTTCTTCCTCATTTACAAAGCATATCTGTCTGGTTTATGAACTTAGTCTCTATTCCTCATTCTTGAAAACCTGTTTAATTAAAGTTTTAACTACTGCATAAGCTTTAGAAACAGTAGAATGACTTTTATTACTAGAAATCTAAATCTTTCTTTTAAATATGATCATACCTACATATACTGTATCAGAAATATGACAAGACATGCTCCATAATACTCCTGAATAGACACATGATACTGCTACTTTCAATTATACATGCCATTCCTTTCCACTATGTTGCATGTAGGCAATTTTGGGGTTTTTTGCTGAGAAAGTTGCACTAACAGTCAAACTGTGATTAATTTAGCCAATCAGCAAGTCACTCCCCTGATATCCATTAAAGGTCACCTTTCTTTTTTAGGTACATACCTATTTCTAATCTGTTCATTGATTTCCTCATCCATTATTCTATTCTATCTCTTTTAGAGGTCTATCACTTATTAGACTCCCACTTCTACAGTAGGGCACTATGCTTTGGTTTTCAATTATAGCAAATACTATCACAATCTTTTTCAGCAGTTATCACTTGCTCCCCTTCATGCTATAATAAATTATTGAATACTAATTTATTTTTGCTATATATACAAAATTGAAACCTAGCCATTAGAAATGCTATCTGGGATATACCTGAAGTTCTAGAAATAAATGACATACAGTTTATCATAATATATTTTTGGCTGCATATTAAAAAGCTTGTGGCATAATGGTCAGCAAGCTGAAATTATTTGCGCAATCACTGCCAACAGACAAGAGTGAAGCAGAAAATTTTTCTGGCTCCTCTATGCACAGATGCTAGAGACCCCTCTTAATGACTTGTTACCCATTATACCCAAAATACACTGCAGTTTCATCACACAATTTACTCCACAGAAGCAGAATGTCAACAATAGTCAGTTCTATAATAATGAAAAAAGATAATAGTCATTTTCCCTCCTATTCTCATTTGAATCTCATAACCACTGGGGTGATCAATTTCAAAACCTTATTAGTTCTGCTACTGCGAACTATTCAGGCCCTCATTTCAAGACCAGTTTGCAGCGCAAAACTACTGGGGCAATCTTTTTAAATGAACAATTTACAATTAATATTTCTGCCAACATGTATCTGCAAGCTTTACACAATAATTTCAAAATTTTCAAATTTAAACATGGGCAATTATTGCATATGGCTGAAAAATGGTGCCATAAAATATGCACTGGCACTAAAAAAACTTCAGGCTGTAAATCTAATGAAGAAAAGAAGTAAAAAATGAGAAACTTTATACTATTTTTCTAAATTAAAAAAAAAAAAAGAGAGAGACAGATAAGGCATCATCAGTTCATTCTGTATAGAATTCTCTATTCATTACTCCACTCAATAGAAAAATATGAAATGTATAAAATCAACTATAAATCTTTAAAGAGGTAACATTTTTTGTATTCGTTACATATGTTCTTATCCCAAAAATTGTTTTCTTTACATATGTTCTTATCCCCAAAAAATGTTTTAACCAAATTTTTATTTAAACTAAATTGGCCTATTTCCCTTAACAATAACAGAGCTAAGATGGTTCGTACCAGCTGAGACTCTGATCCTATGAGAGTATGTTCAGATGATCACAAATGGCAGTGTCGGTGCATTTTAAGAAGTTCCTGTGCTTCAGCTGGAGTTGGTAAGCAGACATGTGGTCCCTGTCAGCTCATTGCAATGCCAAGTACATGGTGTTCACTTAAGCTGCCTTCAGCAGTTCCAAAAGGGAGCCCAGGTAAAAGCATTGGAAAGATGAACATTTAGGAAGAACACTTTGGAGGCAAGCTATGCTTTTTTATATATATCTACAGCATCAAAAGTGATGAAACTGCTGTTGTTTCCCTACACATGAGTAGAGATGGAAGTTAATCTTTTTCATGAGACTGGAGTAGTATCATGCACATGGTCAGCTTAAATAAATCACATGAGGGAGTAGTATCTCCAGCTGTGGGGATTGGAAGGAAGGAGGGAAAAGTGTGTGTGTGTGTGTGTGTGTGCGCAGAAACGGAAGGGAAGCAGAGAAAAGCAATATCTTTTAAAAATCACCAGCTTGGTCCCTTGCAGTTACATCATCATTGCTTAATATAGAAAGAACAAAAAAGTCTGTTTAATTCTTCCTTCAAAGGAGACAAAGGAATTCAAAGAAAAAAACAAAACAAAACAAACAAACAAACAAAAAAAAACAAAACCAACCAAACAAAAAGAAGTCATCAGTTGGAACTCTGACGCCAGGATAATGATGCAGATAATGAAAGAGCCTCATACTGAGTCTAGTCTGCAAGATAGTTTTCTACTCATTATTAGTAGGTGGCTACAACTCTTTCACCATGTCACTGGCTGAGTTCAGCACTCTAAATATATTGAAATGAGACAGAGAGGACTTTTGCACTGCTGTGAAATGAAATAGCCAGTAAGATTTATTTACATTATTCAGAGTAGACTCTTCTGGTTTTAGTCTGTTTTCCTTTAATTTGCAAACATAACAATATCCATGATCCTAATACTGCTCAAGCTAATAAAAATTGTCCTTTCAATTTACAGGAGGAAAGGTCACAGAATTACTGGGTCTGAACCTTGTTTGCCTTCTAGTACATCTAGAAAAATCTGCTACTGACAAACACATAAACTTATTATTAATTTTCTGAGATGAGGAACCCAGGGAGTTCAGTTAACGGCCATTTCGCACACACATATGAGCATAAGCCTACACCACCATCTTTCATCCTGACTTCCTCGTCTATAAAATGGGTTTAAAACTATTTCCTTCCTCCTACACCCATCTTTGTTCCTGTCATACTGAGCTTTCAATGCAATACATATAGATGAGCATCAGAGTTGACACGGAGCTTAACTTCTATCCAGAAACTGCTTAAACAGCCATCTAAAAATTGAGAAGATGAAGTCCTAAATTGCTTAGGACAAAGACCATTTTTACTAAACACATCCTTTATTCTGATGCCTAAGTATGGATTTCAGTGCCAAATTTCAGACCACCAATGACATTTGTATCTGTAGCTTAGAAAGCAAAAAGGAAATAATTTTGAAAATTAAAATTAAGGAAAGTGTTTCATTAACTATTGGGTTTTTTAAATGTGAGTGCATTTTATTCACTTGCTGCTCACTTTTTAAAAAATCTTCATAAAGACAACCTATTGAGCTTCCCATTGAGACGATTATACTTGTATGCATGTCTTTTCTAACTGCCTGATGTCTTGGCAGCAAATCAACTTTCAGGAAACAGAAATTAAATGTGTTTTTTTAAAAGAAAAAGCCTACAAAAGACATTGTCTCTTAAATTAGATGAATGCACTGCGTTTTTTAAGCTGCTAACAAAGATAAGATTCCTCTAAATGTGGGGTAATGCATTTGGAATTTAGTATCAGATATCATAAAATCATAGGATAGTTCAGGTTGGAAAGGCCCTCAGGAGGTCTCTAGCCCAACCTTCTGCTCAAACCAGGGTTAGCTACACTATCAGGTGATGTTGTTGGGGGCTTTATCCAGTAAGACCTTGAATATCTCCAATAAGAGAGACTACTGCTTCTCTGACAACTGCCCCACAGTCTGACCATCCTCATGGAGAAAATTTTTCTTCTATCTGGTCTGAACCTCTCTTGTTTCAAGTTATGTCCACTGCACCACTATGCCTGGCTCCACCTTCTTGCTAACCTCTCTGTAGGTACTGGGCGCTTGCCGTTAGACGACCTCAAAGCCTTCTCTTCTCCAGGCTGAACGAGTCCCATTTCCCCAGCCTCTCCTAACAGGGCAAGTGCTGCAGTCTCTGACCAGCTTGAGGGCATGGGGCCCTCTGCTGAACTTGTTCCAGATTATCAGTCTTTCCTGTCCAAAACTGGACATGGAAGTCTATGTGTGGTCTATGACACAACAGTATTTTTCTTTTACTAAAACAGCATTTGTGTGTATCACAGCCCTGTTCACAATATTTGTGTTTAAAACCTATCAAAAGGCCTCAAAATCCTAGAAAACAATTTTGTAGAAAAATAAAGACCTGCCTATTATTTGCATTACCCATTCTTTCTTTGGTCTTCAGCATATGGAAGCCAGTCAGGAGAAGTAAACTGGTAACCATAACTCTGCTGGATATTCGCACTACAGAGAACTTCACAAGTGAGCGACAGTGGGATGAAACAGCAGAAGTTACACGCTCACAGGTGCTGGTGTAAGCACAGTCCGGTCAGGCCATGATACTTCAGTGGTACTTTTCCCAATTCCTTTCCCATATTTCTGTTCTCCATTTTTGTAGTTGTCAATGATAAAGACATGAAATGCTTGTCTGCCTCTTTTCTCTTAATTCTGTAATATATATGAGCACAAGCTAGAATGGTACTTCACACAGCTACAGCAAATGCTGGCAATGAGTGTCTGCAGTTACACTTCCTGCATACACTGGCATATACTTCACAATAACCATGGGCTGCATAACTACAGGGATTTATTGAACGCCATGAGAAATGTTACTCCAAGATGCCTACAGAGCATTTAAAAAACTTCCCCACTGTTTATTACTCTGGTAGATTAAAATAGTCTTTGAACACCACTGAGACTTGTTATGCACAGTGTTTGCAGATATGCCATCTTAAAAGAGATGCTGCTTTTTGCATTTTAGAGTGTTGCTTCTCTAATTGAGCAAAAAGAAAAGAAAAAAAAAGGAAGAAATAATAAAAAAACCCTTTCTCCCTCCTATAGATGCAGCTGTCATTTGTGTCTTAGTTCAGATGCACACTAATAGAGAGTAGCTGAGTACATATTGCAATTGAAATTGCATACTCAATTTTTAGTACTTTTGGGTTTAGTCTGAACAGTAACACTGTGAAAGCTAGAGTTATTGATGGTCTCTCTTTTATTGTCTCTTAGTGTTGTCCAAATCAAACCTCCTCACTTCAGAGGTAGTAGGATATGTTGTTTCTTTTTTCTATAAGCCAACACTGCAAATTCTGTACAATCTCAGAGAAGCACATTACACTGTCTTTTTGCCTCTAATATTAAGAGTCCCAGAGGTCACACTGGATCTACACTGTAACTCCATTTCTTTCAGTGCATTTTGACAAATGAAACCAGCTGAAGTATGAGAGAAATGGTATGCAAGATACACACGATCTTTTAGCAACCTTACTGCTACTATCTGTACTGTTAAGAAGAAAATATGTCTTTAAAATGTTAGGGATATTAAAGGAGTGAAGACCTTGCTCCATGGAGCAATGAGTAAATACTACTATAATATTAACATTCATATTTTTCAATGTGAAAAAAGAGTAAAACATTAGTCTGGAAAACTATGTCTTTTCATTTTTTGCATTTTCATATTTTTGCCTTTGTGAAAAACTATCTTATGTGTATTTTCTGAAAACAAAAGATAGCACAGTTGTAAATTTTTTTCCTGAAATTCAACTTTCTATTCTTAATCTTTCTGTCTCTTCATGCACCTTTCTCAAATATTAGGCAACCAAAATCTAATGCAAAGCAAAAGCATTGCTCCATGTTTTATAATGAGCATGAAGACTTACAAATTTTAGAAATTCAGCTTTGCTTCGTGGACCTAAAGATCTATAGAACCTTAGAAATTTATTATGGATACGGAAAATCTTCATCCCAGGTTTGTCAAATTGGTTTTGTAGCTTAAAGACACTGTACCAATATACATTCCCATCATTTGCATTTACAAAAATGAAGTCCAGCCATGCAAGGACTCTGTATATGGAAATGGAATCAAAATCAATGGAAACTCTATTTAGGAGGCTCACAAGGATACGATCAATGCTGAAGAGTCATGACAGAGCAGTATAGCTGGAATGTAGCAAAAGCTTTCATTGGCTTAAAAAAAAATCCATCAGTACCTAACAATAAGTAGCACAAAATAAATTGCATTCTGCACACATGACCACAAAGTAAAAATATTTTGGAAGATAAAGGGGCTTTTATCTAAGGGGTAGTTTGACTACTACTTCCTTTAGGTACATAAAGGACAAAGAACAATATGAAGACTGCAATTAGTTAGTCAAAAGGTATATTGGGTTTGCATGGCAAGGTCTTGGTACTGGGGGGCTACAGGAGTGGCTGCTGTAAGAAGCTGCCAGAAGCTTCCCCCATGTCCAACAGAGCCAAAGCCAGCCGGCTCCAAGATGGACCCGCTGCTGGCCAAGGCCAAGCCCAAGCCCATCAGCCATGGTGGTAGCACCTCTGGGATAACATAGTTAAGAAGGGGAAAAAAAGCACCAGAAGTGGTTGTAGCCAGACAGAGTAGTGAGAAGATGTGAGAGGAACAACCCTGCAGACACCTAGGTCAGTGAAGAAGGAGGGGGAAGAGGTGCTCCAGGCACTGGAGCAGAGATCCTCCTGCAGCCCCTGGAGAGGACCATGGTGAGGCAGGCTGTCCCCCTGCAGCCCATGGAGGATGATGGTGGAGCAGAAATCCACCTGCAGCCTGTGGAGGACCCCAAGTCAGAGCAGATGGTGCACTCACAGGAGGCTGTGACCCCATGGGAGGCCTGTGCTGGAGTAGGCACCTGGTAGAACCTCTGGCCCAATAGAGACAGGAGCCCATACTGGAGCAGGATTGCTGGCAGGACTTGTGACCCCATGGGGGACCCATGCTGGAGCAGTTCGTGAAGAACTTCAGCCTGTGGGAAGGACTTACATTGGAGAAGGTGGTGGAGGACTGTCTCCCGTGGGAGGGACTCCACACTGGTGCAGGGGTAGAGTGTGAGGAGTCCTCTCCCTGAGGAGGAAGGAGCGGCAGAGACAACGTGTGACGAACTGACCACAAGCCCCATTCCCCGTCCCCCTGTGCCACTGTGGGAAGAGGAGGGAGAGAAATTGGGAGTGAAGTTGGGCCCTGGAAGAAGAGAGCTGTGAGGGGAAGGTGTTTTTAAGATTTGGTTTTATTTCTCATTATCCTACTCTGTTATTAACTGGAAATAATACTAATTTTCTCAAGTTGAGTCTGTTCTGCCTGTGACGGTAACTGGTGAGTGATCTCTCCCTGTCCTTATCTCAACCCATGAGCCATTTGTTATATTTTCTCTCCCCTGTCCAGCTGAGGACAGCAGTGACAGAGCGGCTTTGGTGGGCGCCTGGCCTCCAGCCAGGGTCAACCTACCACAAAAGGAAAGATGTTCTAAAGTTTATAACCTCTGAAGACAGTGCTGTGCCTCTGAGTACACTAACACTCTTGTCAATGTGGATCCCCACTCTCATGTATCTATACTCACAACCAAAAGACAGACAGTGGACTTTGAGGAAAAAGGAAATAGGCTACAGCCATAAACATAGCCTATGTATCATGATCAACTGTGACTCCTAGTCTTTTGGTGTCTTTTACTGATATTCCATTTTGTTATTCTAACTTGGAGCCATTGCAAGCAGTACCTTACCACATCACCAGGACCTCAGCACAGTTACCAGAGATCTTTGTGTATATGTCAGGGTTGGGGGGGTTGGGGTGGAGAGGGAACAAGACTCTTACTACAGCACTAGTGAACATAAAATTATTTCTGTGTGTTTAAATGGCAAAGGTCTGGATGCAATTCCTGCCAGGTGGTTGCCCTGAAGATCTGACGTATAGAAACATTCTTGTGCCAAAACACTGGCAAAGTCTGAGTTTTTCTGAAGGCTATTGTGCTTTATAGAGGCAGGCAGTAATTTTTTTGGTATAATCTCATACAAGTTGCTATCAAGTAGTAGAGTCTCTGCATGAAGACAGTTTGTTCTTTTGACAACCATCCTTGATCCTCAGTGAAACCAAATAGCAGCCACAACTGTTTGATGAAATTTGAACTGGTTCATTGAAAAAGACATTAAGAAAACTTTTTGATTGCCTTTTTCGTATTGAAAGGATACTGGATGCCACCTACTCTCTAAGGGAAAAAAAAGCAACCAAACACCTGCATGGAGTAGTGAACAATTTAAAGCTGAAAGAGTTCTCCAACAAGTTGACAGAATGACCAGATTTTGGTTATATTTTAAGGCAGTATGGGATCTTTGACTGGAAGAAATATGAACTTGACACAGCAGGACATGAAGTTATACTGTGATTGCTGCATTTACTAGCTGCTGATGGGCTTTATTTCTATTAATTCTCCACTAATTTTTTGAACCCCTTTATATCTATCTCTGTCCTTCCTAACATTTTGTGGCAATAGTTTCTGCAATTTAATGATGGACCCTTTAGTAAAAGTTCAAAAGTCACTGAATCTTGATTTAGACCTACACCTAATAATACAATGATCTATCTGTGTATCGACATGCCTTGAGAAACAATGAGTATTTCCTTATTCACATCTTCAGAGAAGTTTTGCAAGATGCAACACTTAAATGTAACATCATTTTGCTGAATCACTCGCCCCTCAGAACACTGACTCCTAAAGATCCTAACAATATCTCTGGACAAAACTTTTTAAAATTACTCTTCCTAGGTACTCAGAAATCATTCTTAAAGGAGGTACAGTCTTAAGAAGCAAACAATGATATGAAAGAAACAGAATTGGCACACCAAGCTCCTGCAGACCTGTGCAACTGTAACAGACAGAAGGAAAGCAAATTAGTTCAGGAAGTTACTGAACAGACTTAATTTTAAATGTTACTAGTTTAATCCCAATTTTAATATTGTTTTACTTTGCATAGACCTTCATTTATTTGTGCCACTGAAAACATACAATAACTCATCTGTGATAGGTTACTATAGATTTTTGAATTTCCACTAGTGCATTTAAGATAAATGAGTTTTAATAAGTTTAATTTCAAGTTATTCAAAGTGTTTTATAATACCAACATTAATTTTTAACAAATTAGATTATATTGACTTTTAAAAGAAGGCCTCTTTTGGAAGAATTATCATTTAAACAGTCTTCAGGAACCATTGTAATGATTTCCTACTTAAAGTTAATTCTCCTGTGAATCCATGGAAGACAAAACAAAACCTGATCTATGGAAGCTACACTTTGCAATATTGTCTATATACAAGCTGAGCTAAAGATTCATCTTGCATGGGCTAAATGGTGATTTTTTTTATGTATTCTTTACATTCTTTTGAAGAAGAAGTTCTACTAGCTTATCCAAATTAAATTATCTGTTATAGGGTTGTGGCATGTACTACACACTTCTGGGGATTTACAAGACACTACCAAAATCACTTCACCTGGAGTACCAACCAGACTGGAAACAAGACCAGAAAATTGAAATGCCAGAATTTTTAATCAGTGAGTTTGTAGCATTTTTCAGTCTCTCAAAGTGTATTTCAAAAGGTGAAGTACTATGTAGCCCATAATGACTCCCGGAAAAATACAAAATGAAAGGTTGAAATGGTCCCATTATAGATCTTTCACCTACATTTCTTTTAAAAAACTACAAGTCAATCACTATTATTTTCAAAATGTCACAATTTTTATCTTATTTAATGCTTTTAGAAATAAAGAACTGAAAAACAGAATTTTTCCGCTGTAGGATCAAAACACCTGAAGTCAAGTCAAAATATAAGGAACCTTTCCAATGGTACTAATAGCTCTGTCTATTTGATCTTCCATTACTTTCTGTAATTAACAAATAGGAAAATGCTAGCTAACTTACTTTAATTGATAACATGAGAAAACATAGCATTCTTGTGACAGATGATACCTAATCATGCACCAAATAGATTGAATAAAGAGAATTCATTCTTCTATGAAAGCATAGCTACAGACTCACAGACCATATTGTCTATCACCTATCTCGTGGAGTGTCAAACTCACAATTTGCAAACCTTTCTTCACAATGGAAGACTGGAAGACTCACCATTGTAAGCATGTGTTAATTAATTCTATCACATGACACCAAGCAAAATTTTCAGAGCAACAGATAGACTTTGTACATTGTACTGACCTTTCAGATAAAATGTCCAACACAAATCAACTCTCTATATAATCACCTGCAAAACCACTGTACCCACAAACAGCCCCATAAGTGATAGAATTCCACCATATGATTCCCACTTGCCTGTATCCTGGAACTGAAATGACTTCTCTGCAGTGAGACTGGATGTTTTCTCAGCAAGAACGAATTCTGATTGACCAATGGAGCAGCAAAAGGCTTAAAGAAGTGGGTTTATATATACAAGCGTATATACTCCACTTCAAAGACTCAATATTAGGAACAAGGATGTTCAAAGTTCCTCTAAGGTCAGTATGTATTAGTTTTGCATCACATTCCACCCATACCAAAAAAGAGTCAGAACAATAGGGAAGAGTCCCATACTTCCAGATACACTTTTGTACATGATCCATGTCACTTTCAGTTTCATTCAGAGCATCATTTTATGCTGATCAGGAATAATTCAATATGTAAAAATACATAGACATAAAATCTTAAGATATTGAAACCAATTCTTTTTGGTTTGCGATAAAGACTATCTTCAGACATCAAACAGGAGTTGAAATCTTCTATTTATGTTTTCTATACACACGTTCAGTTACCAGTTGTCTGTTTCAGTCACAAATACCCTAGTCACATAACTGCTTGCAGTATCATTACAAAAATAATGCATATTTTATTAAAGTCTTGCCACCTTTGCTGTTTTATCTTATTAGCTAAGCTTTTGCTTTACCATAGTGCTAAGAAAAGTGACAAGTATTACTTAAATTTCCTACACATACTCAATTAAAGGACAATAATATGTAACCAAAACAAGTTATAATAGTGAAATAATTTATTCTTTAGCTAAAAACTAGTTTCTACAGTTAAAGCAAAAGGCTCTGGGACAGTATTCATGTGTTCAAATAGAAAAAAATGCACATCTGAATTACCGTGATTAATATTTCCATCAATAAATTAATCTAACCTGTTTTACCAAAGACAAATGAGGATCATTGTACAGCCTTCTGTACTCATGAGTGATTCACTAACCTACAGGCTCATCAGTATTCTTCACACACTCTCACAGCTATTATGCCCCACACCTTTGTCCATTTGGCCAAGAACACCCAGCCAGTTAATGAAAAGTTCAGAGTCATAGGGCATTTCAACGTAGAGTATTAATTTCCTCCAGCTAGAATTTAAGTTATTAAATGTCTTTTGTATTAACAAAAACTACATTCAGTTTCAAAAATTCAGAAAAATATGTTAATAATATAGAACAGTGAAAAGTAACACTTGAAGTTGCCTTAGATTGCTATCTCTTTTTGACATTGCTACAGAAATGAATGAGGAATACTGAACCATGAAGACCAGTCTTATCACTTATATGAATTACAGCACTAATATCAACTGCATCAAGAAATAAGTACCTTCTTAAGGACATAGATCTATAAATGGTATCATTCAGTAGCACACACTACTCCTATCTTTTTAGTTCTTTAAAGTGATAACTAGTTTTAGCTGCAGATGTCTATAGTTTTGGACATCCAATTATCTTCCTAGTGCCTGTAATTTCAGATATTTTGCTTCAACAGAAATGTCACAATTTATTTTCATTTCTCTAACTGAGATGATTTGGGATTTTTCACTAGAATAGAAATTATATCAACTACAAGAGGGGGGAAAAAAAAAAAAAAAGACATAGACATATTCCATAGTGCCCAAAAGCCCAGCAGTGCTGCTATTAACTAGGGCTCATTGAGACCACACTCAAATCCTTGATTCGAATTGCAGCTGCCAAGTACTTCTTAAGTATTCACTACACCAGAGCAAGAATCATTATCTAAATGAATTGAGTCTCAGTCTGCCATATTGTCTGAGAGCTCCCAGGGTCATTCATATCTTACTGTGGGAAACTAGGGATTTACCCTCCCAGCTCTATGCCAATTCTATTCTGTACCTGGGAAAAAGAAACCCTTTCAAACAAGCATTTTCATCAAAAAAATACTGTTCCCACAAAAACGTTTGATTTACATCTACTAGTAATTTATTTCCAACCAGCCCCAGTAGGAAGGTGTATCTGTCAGTGTAAACCAAGTCTTGAAGTACTCCAGAGTCTACTCTTGTTACAATTTTTTTTCTGATAGAATAATTTACTCTAAATCAATTCCACCATATTCCCTACGGATTCCTACACACTGCAGTGAAGGCAGTCATCTATGAGGGTTCTTTGTCTCAAAAATAAAATTAAATAAAATAAATTTTAAAATCCCACCAAAAACCTGAAACAAATCATTAGAAAACCCAAACAAACAAACAAACAAAACTCTAAACCCCCCCTACTTTTATTTGCCAGACACAGTATGAAACAGCAGCTGGACTCTCTAAATGAGAAATCACAGCCTTATAATCTTATTGAAAAAAATGCTGTACAATTACCTGCCTTTATACCTGGCAGAGATATTCTAAGAAACAAGCATTATTTGCACCCGTATTCCTTTCATGAGAGAGTGAGCAGTTTTGTGTAACATTTCTTCTCTCATTAAAAAGGAGATAGGTACAATGCTGACATCCCTGTTAAGAATAGATAGAAAGAAAATACTAGAAAGTTCTCGTTGTCTAGGATACTGATTTAAAATCCACTGAAAAGCTGCACTATTCCTATAAAGACTCAGAGACTAAGGCTTAAAATACTTACTTGATAATGTCTCCTTCAAGAGCAATCACTCGTTTAATGATCTTCTGTTCAGGGTTTCTAGGAGACCTGAGACAGAGGATAAGGTTATACAATCAATAATGTTCCCGTTGTTTTAAGAAAATGAAAAGAAATTCCACAAAGAAATAGACACTATTAAAGTCATTAGGAGATCCCATGTTCTCGTTGATATGGCATCAATCATGATGTTCCACCCTGAAGTGAAGCTACTGTAATCGTTCCCATTGCAAACTATCATTGAAAAGCAGTGGCTGAAAAATGACCTGCTTACAAACACCACAAAAATCAACATAACTTTCATGAAAAATACACTCCACAACCTTAAAAGTAGAATGTCCCACTACCAATGAAGAGAGTACCTTTGCAAATAGATTAATGTATTAAAACCTGAATTCCCCATCAAACTTTAACATCATATTGTGTTTAATCATTTATATCATTCACTCACTTTGGGGGAAAAAAAAAAAAAAAAAACAACCTCCCTGTGTTATACTATTTTCTATCACTAATTTAGGTAAACGTTGCCTAGGCTATTGTGGGAGTTTAAAAAAAGTTGTAAAATTTTCTGAAAGCTTCAGCTTTATTCAAAGCTTCTTAATGCACTACCGTGTTTTAATTTCAAATTATTTTCCTATAAGCATGTTTTATTGAGTGAATTCTGATCATGCATCACATAGTATTATGAGAAAGCAAAGCTGAACTTGCCTGCCCAGTCTGAATATTCCAACTTCCTGGAGACATATTAATAGATAGGACTATTAGGAGTGTTATTCTACCATAGTTTTGACAGGTTAATGTAGACATACGTGCACCATAAAATTTCTTTCTTTTCTATATCCTTTACCTCTTTTTTTTTTTTTTCCCCATTCTTCATTTTTAATTATTTAACTATGCAAACTTAGTAAAGTGTTTTCATGTTGTTTAAAAACTATTTTTATTTGTTGCTTGTAGATAGGAAAGTCATTGATGGAACAAATGGTTTTGTTTTTCTGCTGATGCTTGGGTTCTGTATATTAGACTCCAAGTACAGCCTGCTAGATATGCAATCACAAGAGCTTTGTATTACAGCTTTCATGCCTAAAAACATGGGCCATGCAATCCTCACTATGGACCAGTACCTTTCGGCTCATCTCTGGTCAAGTGGTAGCACGCTAAGATTACATTTCCTTAAAAAGCAAAGATGAGATAAATCTGGATTAAAAAATTGCCACACTGTTGCATGACTGAAGACACTTGCAGTTCACTTTCAGTTCCAAAAGTTAAAAAGAAAAATAGTTTCAAGTTTACTCAAATTTTTTTAATATAAAGTCAAAAAAATTATTCCAAACATTTTAAAAGTGGCTTGGTTTTCTTTGTGTGTGTCAATATATTTTAAATGTATTTATATTTCAATGTAATGAAACAAAATTCAAGAAGCAGAATTATGAATTTTAACATATCAAATAGTTTCACTTTACAGTTTACCAAGCCTGAAAACCCTATTTTCACAAAGCAGTGTGGAGCAGTGAACGTGAATAAGTACCACACTTTGATTCCCTAGTCATCACTGGAATTTTCAAATCATGATATTATTTACAGCAATATTTCATTTAGCAGTAATTTTACCCGAATAGTTGTATATTCCAGTGCAGTCTTGTCTTTCACATTCTTTATCAGGATGAAAATGCACACTTTATAATATTTTACATGTCAGTCTTGGGAGAAATTAATCAAGTTTTAGACGCTCATATGATTAAAATATCTGGAGCATCCTCAGCACTTTCTGATGCTGCTCCCTAACAGGCTTCAATGCACAGTCATTCGAGCATTGACCAACTCTCTCTCTGAATCAGAGCACAATCTAAAAAAAAACAACACACCTTCATTATTACAAGCTATTGTAAATGACAAATATTTGCAAAAATTACTTTACTGTTAATTGATCTAATTTTTAATTCATTTAGGCTGTTTGTAATATTTTTGTGTAAAATTTAAGGAATGGAAATAATAATACATAACATATGTGATGAAATGTGCATTTCTCAAAGACCAAATGAAAACAAATTTTAAGTTTACTCTTTCAAAATTTTGTTCTGGCTTAACACCTTACTTTAAAAAGTTCTTTGACATTCCCCATGTAAGCATTTTCACTTGATTAGTATGTATATATTGTAATGTATTTACTGACCTCTCCCTTAATTTGTGCAAAAAATTTGTAATGACCTTGAAAAAATGTCATTCTAAATCTGAGATAGGAGTATTTGTTCTAAGAGTGGTTACTTTTCTGACAGTAATGACATATTTAACCAAAGCACATAATTTAACAGAAAGACTTCAAGGAATTCCTTGTAAATAGTTATTCTAAATCAGGAATATTTTTAATATTTGAAGGCAGAATAGTTTAAAAATAAACTTTATACTAATGTTCTGATTATAATTCATGAAAATGGCAAAGGAGTGGTAAGAGAGGGAGCCGCAGTCTCAAACTGGCCAATAAGACAGACACTTTTAAAACAAGGATTTTCAAGAAGCGATCAGAATGTTTCATCCAAGAGCCACAGTGATTGAACAGGAGGTAAAAGACTAGTTGTGAAGTGATGGATATTGATGCCTTCCTGAAATGTGTTTAGTGTAGCACTGGCTTTTCATTGATTATGGAAATCACAAAACCACACAGATACAGGCAATTTCTGTCTTTGAAATTTCACAGCAGGTATAGAACAGATTAAACAATAAAGGAGGAAAAAAACCCAAAAAAACCATTGTCACCAGTAATTGTTTAGTACTTTTCTCTCACTGATATCAGAGTGAGGCAACAAACAATAGCCTTTGAAAATGGGATTTGTTCAAAACAGAAGGAAGTATAAAAACAAAAGAAACCATTGATTTACCTGTTTGCACCTCTCCTAAATTAAACTGTGTTTTTTCATTCTTCTTATATGAAAGGTCACAGTCAAGCTTATTAATTTTAAGTGAAATTGTGTGGGAAAAGATGAGATTTCTTACACAATGAATGCATTTTGTCTCCCAAAGATGGCATTCAGAAGAGATAAACATCATTAATACAAATTAATAACAATCATCCATACATTTACCAGCCAGATCTATGCCTGATGTTTCACAGAGCAGTCACCATTCCTTCACCATTTTCTAAATCAGCCTCTCAAACAGTTAAGCTTACATTTTCCTTAGTAAAAATATACCCTCATCTACCTATAACCATTTTCAATTATGTATGAATTAGGGACAGCAGTGCAAGTAGAAACAGTCAGATTGGCTGTGAAGATCTCAAGCACATTACAGGTATTAACGCTATTAACGCACAAGCAGAAGTTAGCAGCACATCAGGAATGCACTAGGAAAAACTCTGGAAAATAAATCCACTTCTTAAATGCAGATTGAATTCTACTCCACTCATAGTCACTTTTCCCTTTTCCATGAGGAAAAGTGGAAAACAGGTAAGTCTAGCAGTGTGTCCCTCAAGCTATCAAGTTTGAGGATAACTCGTTACCAATTTCTCTTTAGAAGCAGTATTCTTTGTTCAAGCACCTCAGGAGAATAACCACTATATAATACAAAAAGAAAGCAATGGTCTGTGTAGCATCCAAGACTGATAAATATTTTTTTTTTATTTTATCTGTCAAAACAACTCTTTAAACTTCACCTACAGATCACCTGATGGCTGGCTGTAAATAATAGAACAAAAGAAGAACATCCACTCTGTTTGAAATACAGTTTGATAATGGGCTATTTTACTCCGCCTTAGCAACAATTTCTAATTTGTTCCAAACTTTAAGCTTACGTACAGCGCAATGCAGATATCCCAGCCTCATGCACAAAGACATGAATTGTGACATCAAAATCCAGATTCATAGTTTTAAGATAAACAATTTACCAAGGGAAAATTAGACATTTGGTATGTGTTTGTGTTTTTCCAGATGCAGTCTTAGCAAGACCACAGTTAGCTTCTGGTAATAATCCTAGCTCCTTCTCCTAAGCCTATATATTTGTCTTACTCTGCATTGACTTTCAGCTGTACAGTCCTCGTCCACACCCATTTTTTTCATTAAAAACTGAGAAGCAATTCCACCACAGTAAGAAAGAAAAACAAATGCCCGTGTCATCCGGACATCATTAACTTTGGATTAAAGCCTCACGTTTGGTCATTTGTTTCAAAAGGAACTGAGAGACAAAGGGTAAGTAGAGGTGAATGTAGATCACCCCAATGGCTATAGCAGCTTCAGATTCCTTACTCACCCACAGCAAGTACTTCAGGATACAATATTCTAACCTCCAGCCTACACACCATTCTGTGGCATGTCTCCTTTTATCTATCCAATGGATACTGCTGAAAAAAAAACGTAGAATACATAGGAACACCCCCTTTCCCTACACACATATTTAGTTCTAAAGTCAAAAGGTATGCTTTAGCAGAAGAGCTGTGAAGAGTTCAATTTCCCTTTTTACAAAACAAGAAGAGCTGAAGACACTGCATATCATCATGGAGAGAAAGTACTGATTAGGATGAAGACTGGTCAGATAGCTTCATCTGGGTTTTAGCAGTGATGTATCCTCAAAAATCACAGTCTGAAATAAACTAATAATTGACAAGCTCATAAGAAGAAGTAGTTTCTTGAAGAGGGATAGAATAATAGTTGAATTTTTATGACACTTTGTTCTATTTCAGGAAAGTACTGGCAACCTTTCCTAGTTACTACCTCAATAGCACTTCCCCAAGAAAAATTAAACATTTATTTATGTTTTTATTTTTAATTATATGCTTTTACAAAACCCATACATACACACACACACACATTTATATACACAAATATAAATTTATACAAGCATCCATTCTTCTATGTTCAACCCTGTATTGAACAGTATGGGATTGTAGTATAACAAAACTTGTTTACCAGGAAAGACAGGAGGAACGATACAGCCAGCAAGAAAATTCACTGTTTAGCAAGCAATTGTCAGATAAAAATGCTGACAATTCTCTGAAGCCTTTCTCTTTTCCTGTACTTCAACAGAAGTACTTCAGTCACAATATTGCTCCTAAACTTTTCCCTCTCCATCATTTGGATTATTTATTTACTCTAATAGATACTGCTTAGCACGATTTTAAATAACTGCTCCATAAGCTAATTAACATTTGATCAATAATGAAATTTTCATAACATTTCCAGTTTTTGTATGTGTTATTTGACCCTTCTTCCATTCTTTGAGTTGTCTAACTATTCTTCTGAAGAGTCCCCACAGCAAATCATGCTTAAGAGCTTGAAACTGAAGTTACCACAGGCTTTTCTAGAGAAAAAGTGATTTTTAGGCTATATCCTAAGCTATATCCTGAGATGCCAGCAAGATAAGTGAAGGAAGACAGTTGATTCATTTCTTGTCTCCAAAGGGATATATTAACATGTAACCCCAAATTCTATGTGATATCATTCACTGCTGAGCATGCAGTCTCTGTAATAAATAAAAGTAACCTGCCAGTCCTGGATAATGATCAAATACATTGTTTGATGCTCAGAAACACAGCAGACACACCAAAAGCAATTATATTTTTCAGCAGATATTAGCATAATAGTTATCACAAAAAGAAGAAAGAAATTAGACATAAATAAGAGTACAGTCCAACTAAATAAATGCTACAACTTTTTTTTTTTTTTTTTTTCCTCCTTGAATGAGCACTCAGATTTTCTGGGTCCATGCATTAGAAAAAGAAGGTAAGACCTTATGCTGTGGATTCATAATGAAAAAGCAGCTAATATGTTTCGTACAGATAGCTTGAATTAGATACTTTGATGATCTACATACTTTTAATGTTACCCATCCATTATCCTAGTCAACCTGCACAGGTTTTGTGTTCACTTTTGAAAATTATTGGAATTTTGACACTAACTGAGCTTTTTGTAGAACAGCAGAAATAACATGTATTTGTTAAAAAGTTGCAGTGAAAAGTGCCTGAACTTTACACTGTTTATATGTATGTATGCATATGCATATATACATATACTACTGTTAGCACATAGCTTTACTTTTCATGAGACAAAAGCAAAATGTTTAGGTAGCGGTTGGAAGTTTGCCTCCAGATTATTCTTAGTTTACTTCAGAGTGAGATTTATACGATTTGATTGTCATTTACATGTAGGCAACTGAAACAATGTGCACTGTGTTGTTACAGCATGAACAGACTGGAATAATGAAAGCCATCTTCTTCACAAATGTTATTTCTGCTTTTATTTGTGTTGTTATTGCTAGATATGGAGAAGGATTTAACTCCCTAAAACAGGTTAAAGGGGAGCTTTTGAGATCTTAATCTAACTCTGTGATCAAAAGCTATTCACTCAGTGACCTCTTCATTTCCCAAAACTAATTCCTGTCTGATCAAAAATTCCAGCATAGTTTACAATTCTGGGAATTTCCAGAATAAATGGCATTAATATACTTACAGAATTAAGAACCTCAAAGTACAGTTTTGCTGGTTTTACTGTTAAAACATGCTTGGAGGAAGAGGAAATAGAGAGGCAGTGGAGCTATCTCATCCTTATTTTCTGGTCTTGTTTAATAAGATAAACAGGGAGTTTTACACAGCTGCATCATACACTAGATGAAGATGTTGACCCTCAAAAAAAGTTTTGTGCCCTTGGTCTATGATGAAGGAGCTTCCTGTTGCCAGCACAGTAGTTGATGCTCAAACTCTGGACAGTAGGAACTATGTCACAATAGCCATTCTTTCATTCCTCCCAGTACTAGAGCTATGATAGAACAGATCCAACATAGCCAACTCTAAATATTGTATAAGAATGCAAATTTACTTAATATACACACATATTTTCTAAACCAAACATTTTTAATCCATTCATTTTGCTTTTTTCCCAGTCCTTAACTTTTATCTAAATTCCATACTTCTTTATGCAGAAAATGAATATCATAATAAACATAATTTTTAACTAATTACATCACAGTGGAAAATAACATACAATATAATACTGGAGGAAAAAAAAAAGGACCACAGTTATTTTATTATTTATTGTCATTCCTGTTGTCAATTTCGATTATATGGAATTGCTGCATTAACTGTATTCAGTAACCAGGTCCACTATCCATGCTCAGTTTGGACCCACCAGTACAAGAAAGATATTGACAACTGGAAAAAGTAATGGACCACCAAATTAATAGTAACAGGTGGCTAAGGAAATTGGGTTTGTGCATATCAGAGATGAGACAAAGGGGTTAATTGCTATTGTCATCTATCTAACTGGTGATTAGGAATTCAGACTTTTCAGAGAGGTGCACAGCAGAAGGAGGGAAGGAAGCAGCTTGAGCTGCAGCAAGGGAAATTCCATCTGGATACTAGAAAAATGTTCACACTGTATGTGGTTAAGCAGTGGTGCTGGTTGCCCAGAGAGGCTGGGAATCACAGAGGTACTCAGAGCTCGACTGGACAAGGCTCTGAGCAGCCTCACCCAACCTCAGAGTTGAACCTGCCTTGAGTGGTTGGTAGGACTAGATAATCACCAGAGGTGCCTTACAGAATAAATTATTTTTCAATTCTAACTACGTACAGCCTTTAGTCTTATTCAAATATATGAAGAATCATGAGGTGGATACCTTAAAAAACAACATATTTTCTCTGTGATGCAGGCTCTGATGCTAGAATTAACTGCCGTAGCCCACAGATTTTTTTTTTTTTTTTCTGTCTTTTTGGATAGTACTTAATTCTACTATAAAGCATTTTTAGAGAAGGTTATGATATCTTGTCTCAAACATTCTGAGTGACAATGAGTCAAACATCCAAAGAAATTACTCCAAAGTTTAATTATCCTTGCTATTAGGAAATTGCATCTGCATTCAAAATTGAATTTATCCAACCTCAATTTCAATTTCATGCTTTCTCCTCCAAGGCAGAAAACCCCTCAACATCTTATTTCTTCTTCATGCAGAAAGATTTAGGCACAACAGTTCTTCTTAAATTTCTCTTGGATTCATCAGCTAGAACTCCTTAAACTTCTTAGCATACAGTTAGTTTTCCAGTTCCAGGACAAACTTTTGTGATCATACTTCAAACTTCCTCCAACATTTCCATTTTCTTCTTGGCACACAGACATGAGAACCTAGTATTATTCAGCTTGGATTATTACTATACTTAATAAAAAATTGAGTAACCTGGTTTTATGCTGCTGTCTCAATGCAAAATCTCTGTACTCCATCCTATTTCTTAATATTCCATTTATTTTGTATATTCAGGCAAAAAGCTCATGCTTTTCATCCTAGGAGCTGATGTCCAAAGGATACAAAAAGTGACACCTAAACCCTTCTCTGAGTAAACTCCTTGCTAAAACAGTTAACCAATATAGTTTTGATTGCTACATGCATTTCACATTCTGTAAAGTACATTTTTGGACAGTAACCATGTGATTCAGGTCACGCTGTAATGACATGGCCACCTTATTACTTACTGCCCTGTCTATCTCTGTACTGTTTGCAAGCTTGGCCGATGATTACGAAGACAATTGGCAAAACCAGTACCTAACTGTGGATCACAAAGCAATCTGCTGGAAATATTACCATTCACAGATATCTCTCCAGCCATATCTACATCTTCACAGTCTAATTAAGCCTGTTTATAATCTGTCTAATGTGGCCCACATTAATTCCATAAAGGGCAAGTTTCTAGATCAGGATATTATGTGGTAGTGAAGAGAATTCTTGAAGAAACCAAATATACTATATTATGGCCTTTATCAAAGCTATATTTATCTAGTTGTTTGGTAATTTTATTGATAAAACATACCAGGTTTGCCTGGCAAAACCTGTTTCAGAATTGACTGGCCTTAACCATATTTTAACTTCTACTGACAGAATCAGAAATAAACCACGTGATCGTTTTGCTCAGATAAGACATTTTCTAAGGCCCTTCTCTTTGTTTTAAATACTGGAACTTTATTGCAAGTCTTGAAGTCATTTGCATTTTCTCCTTTGTCTTTCTTCCTCTTCAGCTGCTAAAGAGGCATTTTCCAAATGGTATTCCACACTACAAAAACTGTGTGAGCCCATGCTCACCTGTCAGTAGCAATCACAGAATCACAGATTGGTAGGGGTTGGAAGGGACCTCTGGGGATTATCTAGTCCAACCTCCCTGCTAAAGCAGGATCACCTGGAGCAGGTTGCACAGGATTGTGTCCAAGAAGGTTTTGCATATCTCCAGAGAAGGAGAGAAGCAATGTTTGAACCACTTTTGACCTGAAACAATGTTATAACTTTAAAAGTGAAAGAGATTAGCAATTTTTTGAAACAGAAATATTATGCAGAAATTGTACGTAATTTTGACAATGTTAGCAAATAGTGAGAGCAACAGAAAACAGTCTGCAATTGCTCCTGGATTCCCTCTGAGCTAAATTTGAGGAAGCAGGTCCCAGTCCTAATAAATACTGGTTTAGTGAACCATTTTGAAAATTCACCATTTTTCATCCATAATTTATAAAATAAGTACTTCAAGAGAGCAGTTGCACCAACTGGTTAGGCATAAGTTCAAGTGATGCTTGATTTGCTCAGCAGTTCCAGTGGAAAATATGTACATCGATATAATTAAAAATATGACCAAAATTGTACTTCTAATAACATCCTGTAATTCTTAATTTAACTCCACATTACATTAACATTTCTTAGTCAAACCTCTGTTAAAAAGCAAAATCGCTCACTGCCAAAAAACTATTTTGTTTTTACTCAAAGTAGTGTTTTATAATAATCACAGATTGCAAGCACGCACTGTTGGAAAGGTAGTATTTTATTTTTATTAAATTTTAAACTGTTTGCACATAACCTAAAATGATGCTTCTTTGAAACTTCATGGGGAATTCCGAGCAATCTCTAAACAAAAATAACAATCTGAATACATCACCTGCATAAAGCCTCAGTAAAGGAGTCATACACTTTGCCACATAGCCATGCAATAATCAGGACATGTAAACAATTCTCTCAAGCTCTGCAGTTCTTGGATTTCTCTCCTTTTCTCACGCCCCCCCATTCCTTAGCTCCTCTCTACATTCTGATTTAGTCTTTTGTTTTCAATCAGAGCAGGAAAGTATCTCTCCAATGAGAATACATTCAGCAAAAAAACCTAGCTTTCATGGTAATACCTGCCCATAATGTATCTCTTGGTACCAGATGCTATTCAGCAGAGATCTCCTACACTAAGATGAAGAAGGAGTTGGAAATAAAAGAATGAAAATCTGCATAGCTTCAAAACAGCTGGGCTTCCCTTGGTGTATCTAGAGCATGGTATATAGTTGCAGTCTCATTGTTAGATGAGACATCAGTAGTAACAGATTTTCAGCATTTTTCATAGATGTGGAAAGTTTATTGCAAATAATTTGGATCTTTGGCAGCAGATGATTATGGACTCTCCCTAGAGTAAACTAGACATATAATCCCTACGTGACAAAATTAAGCAAGCCTTTCTATACTTTGGATCCAGCAATCAAAATTGTGCATCTGAAAAACTTTCAGAATTACATACAGGACAAAGTCAAGAAAAAGACAGAAAGAAAAAAATCAATACAACTCCATTAGAAATTACCATTTAAAATTTTCAGCTATTTAGCTGAAGTGAGGCAAAAAAAATAGAATTAAAAAAAAAGTGGAAAATTGAAAACTAATTAAAATGTTTCACTGCAACAAAACTAAGTGGTACTGCGAAACTATGACTAGTCACTCTGAAAAAACTCAAAATACTACAGTAACTCAGAAGCATAGCTACTATTTTGAAGTAAAATCTCATTTAATTGGTTCTCAGCCTTCCAATCTAACCACTTTGAGGTTAAACACTCAGCCACTTGTAATGCAGGCTGTGTAATCACAATAGTTATGTGCACTTGACCTTCTTCCTGTTAACAGACTCAATTAATTACTTGCTGTTTTAACTGGGCATTTCACCTTATCTTCACCTTTTCCACAAGGGTTGAAAAACTCTATACCTTAACCTTTGACTATGAAAGCATACATAGAAATATTTATCCATAAAATATATAGGAAGTTAGCATCATCTAGGAATGAAAATATCTGGGCTTCAATGCTTAAGTCAACAACAGTAATATATTCACTGTTTCATTACCATTATGCTGTAGCATAGGAACCATATTTCATCTTTACTATAGCTGCCCAAATATTCTACTCTGTAATGGAAATAAAATATGACTGACTTCTGTTGCAACAGACAACAGAAGGAAAGGCACAGAAAACTGCAAAATGTAATCAAATGCTTGAAAATCATTCTCAGGTTGTCATATAGGATACTAGATAGAAATAATCTATTTAATCTATACATAAGTAACACAGATGTTTCTTAAAATTATGTTTATTTTTAAAGAATCTTACATGCTGCAAGATGCACTTGTACACCATCTTTGGTTCTGGGATTAGACCTATGTTCAATGGCAACTCTTCTAAGCACACAAAATTAAATAAACAGTTGCTGTCCTAAGATGTTAATTGTGACTACACACTAAGCATTGTGCAGCAATTTTCAATCTTTATTTGTTTCTGATGGGGTTCCAGAAAACTTGTCTGGTTATATTACACTACCACGATTATTGAAAAAAGTACCAAATGCATATTTAGATGTTAAAAATAACAGTGACTTAGGAAAAATTTATCTGAAAAGAAATTTAGAAGTTAAGAAGCCTGGTTTTGACATTGTCTCTACTGGAGACCAAGTTTAGCATCTCAGATAGGAGTAACACAGTATTTAGGAAACAAAATTGTATTTCTGAAGAATCCACAGTTTTTATCTATCTTTGAAATCACATGAACTCCATAAGCACATTGCTTTTTAATTTTTTCTAGATGTTATTTCAAGAACCTGTTGAGAAACT
Source organism: Aramus guarauna (assembly GCA_013400195.1). Taxonomy (NCBI): domain Eukaryota; kingdom Metazoa; phylum Chordata; class Aves; order Gruiformes; family Aramidae; genus Aramus; species Aramus guarauna. The sequence goes on from VXBL01001362.1 coordinate 301,284, forward strand.
CTCTTTCTTCATATTTCTGAGTAGCTTGACACTGTCTCAAATTTAACCTCTACTACAGTCAAGAAACTAAGCCTTCTGGATGAGTTAAGTCTGTTACAGTCAGTGCACAGAAGGTAACAGACAATTAAATTGGCATGAATCACCTTTTGGAGGAGAGTCTCTCTCCTTGTTGGTTGCAAAGGAATCCAGACATTAGCTTAGTCTAGCCATCTTAATATTAAATGATTAAAGACAAACTGCTTAAAAAGATTGTTTCATCTACCTTGTAAGTATCTGTAGCAGATTTTTTTTTTTTTTAAATAACACAGGAAAGCAGGTAAAGCACTAATGGTGAGGTGAAGGGAAGAGCAATAACAATGAAATGTATACTTTAAAAATAGTTGTAACACACTTTTTTAGTAAAAGTCATTTAAGAATAGACACTATTTCAATGTAAATTCACAGAAAAATAAACAAACAGACAATACCCCCAACAATTTAAAAGATCTCTACAGAGGCCAACAGATGTCTTGATTTTGGAATTATTTAGAATTATTTTTGTAAAATAGTGCTGCATGCAATATAAATACTTTTTCTGTATTTATGGCATAGAAAATGAAAATCAATTATGTTCCATTTAATAAAAGGTGAAGACAAAGGCTTAACTAAGACAAAATTTTGCAACTCTACTCATGGCTATTAAAAAAACCTCTCCATAAGACATACTCCTAAAGATCTCTATGTGTTCAGTAAGCACACAAAGAAATATTTTATTCCCAGACTGTATAACATTAAATTCACTGGAACTATATACAGTTTTATAATAAAATAAAATTTCAGAAATCGAGAGTGAAGCTGAGGATAACTTATTTATGTAGTTGAAAACTTAATATTTGTTATAATACAGTACAGAAAAAAAAAGAGAACTAACATTAGCAAAACAAAGAATTGTTATGAAATGTCATTTGCAAAATTTACAAGAGATGCTTAAAGTAAAAAGAACAGTAATAAGACAATTGGACACAGCTAAAAACTCTCACAATGAAAAGAAACCAACCTAAGTTATTCTTTTTTTCTTCACAACTTCTGCTTTTAGCTTTGATAGCATTTGGGGGAAAATGCCCACAATTAACTGCAGGTGTCCGCCCTGCAGATGAAGTCAGGCTGAATTAACCATAGATTGGCTACAGTGACAGAAATCCTTGTAATAATAGGAGTTATGACCTGCTCATGAGGATTTGGCAATGAGCGGCAATGGGAAATTTAATAGGGAGTATTTTTCCACATGATATTCTTTTTCAAAACCTGATCTTCTATGTCAGCAGGTCATCAAGCATTGTGCTCCCTTTGATACTAATTGCATTATCCTCTACTTGTGTGCTTTCACAGATAGCAGAAGGGACGCTGCACAATAACTGAGGATATTGCTCTAAGAGACTTTGATCACTTGAGCAGACGTGAAAGAACTTTGAGGAGTTTATCAAGAATAAAACGGTGTCCCATGTTGGATTTTGCCATGAGTTCTATAGGATTCTGAGCTGCAAGACGCTCCTTCTCTTGTACGATGACAAATATATTTATTTAAAAAATTAAAAAGGGAAGATGAAATAAACCAGAAGTGTCACTAACAGTGAACAACACGAATGAGTAAAACATCTATACTTACAGAGGATTTTTCCTTCACACAAAGCAGTTTACAAGCTTTCTAGATAGTGTTCCCCTTCTCTGCGAAGGCCAATCTGCTCTCCCTCTCTTCCCCAACTGTACAAACAGCCTTGGGGTTTGGTCTGCACACTTGCTTCTCAGTTCTTCCCACGCTACAGTCCGCTCTGGTTATTCCACCCAAAATGAATTCTTCAGTCTCAGGCAGCAGCAAAAGCAGCCCGAGCCCCATCCAGCCTGTCAAACCCAATCCTGTGTGACAGTTTCCTGCAGAAGGTCTCTGTCACCTTTTTCTCCAAGTAAATGATATGCTGCTCAGAATATTGCTAGAAAAGGAAGAGACTGGCAGAAGAGAGGAGAAGGGAGGGGAAAAGGATGAATTGAACTTTACAGACACTTTACACACTCTGAGGATGCATTCCTCACTCTCGTCCCTCTACCCATGAGGTAAAAGTTCAAACAAGTTATTTGTATCTTTTTTTTCTTTTTTCAGTATGGATCCATGTTAGAGGTGAACTCTAGTTTTACTAAATCTCAAAATGTTTGTGCCAGTCTTATGTTTCTTTTAACTCATCAATGCATTGCTTTATTTTTAAAAAGCTTTCTTTTTTTCTAAAAATCTTCTAGAAAAAAAAAAAAAGAAAAGAAGAAAGTCCTCTCACAGAAAAAAGTCAGAAGGATAGTAAAAAGAAAATGCAAGGCAGAAGGATTGATGATACAGTCTTGCATCAGAAACTGATATGGAAGAAAGCAATTCTTTCTTTTTTAGTGGCTGGAAATGTTTGCAGTATTAGCAGGATGAAAACCTGGGAGGAAGAAAGGCAAGATATGGTATGGGATTAATAAAACTTTTTAGAAATTCTGCTGGCTCTACTGCCAAATCTTTTAAATATGTTTTTCACATATTATTCTGTATATTTTGGACAGTACTGACAAATGCTCAAATGTGTTGGCATTTACTGTATGTATTGGGCCTTGTTGACATAGAACATCAATTAGAAGCACAGAAAGATTAACTCGGCTAATTCAAACTTGGCTTTATTGCCTTTGCCATTCTGAACTTAAGCTTTTATATTTTCATTAGAAATGCATATCCAAAACAGGTTTAAAACACAAACTTTAATGCAGATTGGTTTGAGAGAAGCACTTTCAAGTCCTTACCTTAAGAAAGCAACACTGCAAATTACTGGAGTTACGAAGCGCCAAACATCAAGAGGAGCAATCAAATGCATCTTTGCAACATTAGTGCCTACTCCATCATAAATTTAATCCTTTAGAACAATCTAACCTTTTCATTTTGATTCCCTTATTAATATTCTACTGTCCATTCCTGATGGGTATTTGTTGCAACGATCATAAAATATATACTGGAATATATTAAAACTGTACAGCATAGTGTTTTGAGATGCTAACTGTATACTTCTGGCTCAAAATCTAATTCTGGCTTTTGCATATATGCTCCAAATGACACATCATTACAAAAATGGTTACTAACGCAGTTCCTTCAAACTCAAGCTGTTTAGTAAGTGGTATAGTAGTAGGGCTGTTGGAGCCATGATGGTGCAATTATAACCTTACTTCTCTGAAAGAAACTGTACAAGAGTATAAAAAGGTGTCCATGAGTTTTGTATTGTATAATTCAGAAACTTCAGGATTTGGCTATGTTTCTCTTTAACTGAGAAACAGCAATACTAAGACTTAGCACTTATGTAACTCTCTGTACATTCAAAGGACTAAGTGACAATACTACTAACATCTGTGATTTATAGTGTTTGATAAAAAGGTACCGGTTCACTCCTTTCTGCTATTCAAGTCTGCTGTGCAGACAGTATGCAACAGGACTGGTCTTTACAAATGGATAATTGGAACATAATCAAAATGTTATTAAAACAAAAAATAGTTGTCACATTTGGAACAGAATATATTTCCCTGCTTTAAGTTGTGATCAATTCAAGTTGGCAAGATGAGTCACCAGCAGCAAAACAACTAGCAACAGGCAAGGAGTGCTCAGCCGGCAAGGATGTTTGTGATATGAATGTGTCGTATAGGAACAAACTGGGAATCCCTCAAATTCCTGCCTGTTTATCTGCTCCGAAGATGAAAAACAAAAGCTGTTCTTCCTTTAGATTTTCACAAACTTGTCTCTTCTAGGATTAGGCAACACTAACTCTTTGAATGCAGTAAACAGCAAGTAACCTTGACCCTTAATGCCGTGCAAGAGGCATCCCAATTCAGTCAAAGGGACGAGGAAGGTCCGCACTGTTGGTACACTCACAGATGTCTCTCCACGAAGGCCATCCCCTGCTACCTCTACAGTCGGGCTAGTCCAGTCAACACATCCACTATCTGAAATAATAAATACTTTTTGAACTTTCTTTTCTATACTTTGATTTAATAAAGAAAGTATGGAGAATTATACATAAAAGGAATAGTTGAAATACCTCCCCAATAGCATTATATGTTGAGAGAGGAATGTACATTACACAACACTTCATACAGACCTTTTTAACACATTTCATAATTAGTTTATACATTAACTGAGACTGCAATAAAATCACTGCTGGCTGAACGCTGTGGCTATTTTGTGCTCTTTTTCAGTTCCTATGTTTTATAAAGATAGCTCTGCATCATTTCAGGAAGGATTTTCTTCATGTGGTCTCTACCATGAAAAAAATATAGCCTGCGTAACTGTCCTGAATCTGAAGGCAAGAATCTAAAGCAGATTCAAGGCTAGGCATTTCAGAGAAAATTGACACAGTCTGGAATGAACTTCTGCAATGCAAGCAAGTTTTTAGTGGCTAAACTTCCACATGTATGAAAGTACATGTGCCATTACTTGGCACAATTGAGTGAATTCATAGCTTATTCACCAGACTTCATTCTTCATTTGTTTGTTTGATATACTTTAGGGTCAATGAGGAAGGGAAATAATCTTGACTGACTTCTTACACATGCCAGGGTTTGTATATACATGATAGCAATGACATCATCACTGGAAGTTTCTCCTCACAGTTCTAAAAAACTGCAAGATATGTTAGATCAAGTTTGATGTACAGAATAGGGCCAAATGGAAAAACTTCCACTGCCCAAAATTACACATGACAAATTGTGGTTATAACTGTGGAAGAGCTTCCCTCTCTCAGGACATGGATGAGAAACACTTAAATTCATTTTATATCCTGAGAGACATTAGCCAATCCAAAGACAGATGCAAAAACATTTTTCTTTTATACACTTACATACTGCCATCACCATGACTACTTTCTGAATAATTTAATGCTGTCTCTTTGAGGAAAAAAAAAAGTAAACAGAGGAGAAAAACCTTGCAGTTCCCTCACATCATCTCCAGTAGTCATTCTCCATTTCTTTAAACTTCCTCCCCTTTTCTGCTCCAGTAGCTTACATTTGCTGGCCTACACTGTGGGTGAACTGGAAGAAGGGGTTGCTTTAACCAGAGGAAAACCTGACTTTAAAAAAAAAAAGTGTAAAAAGAATAACAGTGTAACCTAAGTAAGTGGTGTAACTATTGTTTTTTATTAATTAGGAAATTAATAACAGATTTCTCTGTTATTGACTTTCTTGTTTTGGTGCATTGAGATGGTTAACTTGTTTGAATTTATGACATAGAAGTCTAAGTAGAAAATTTAAAAAAGGTCAGATAGACTAGCAGAAAGTCTATTTAACAGTGCATGACCCAAATAAACAATAAAGTAAAAAAAGCATGAATTAAGAACTATGAATTCATTTGAACAGTCACAAGAAAGGAAATGCATAAAAATAGTTTTCAGACCCGTAATAGCTCAATGCTGGTCCATCCAGTTGACAGTTGACCGAGTAAATAAATTTGTACAACAGCCTTGGTTGGCAGACCTCAGATCACATTTGTTCTGTTAAATATATTCTCAGCTTTGACAAGATGGTCTGTAGTCCGGTCTTTGCAAAAGTCAATAGGGTTGTAACTATACTCATAAAAAAAAAAAATATTCCACAGCTTATGGAAAATACCAACCTACCTTCATAAAATGCTGAATATAAATTACCTTTAAGAGTACTTGCAATAGTGTTCACTCAAGAACACCTTTGTAAGCTACAGTAACAGCTCATAATCATATTATGAACACAAATGCATTTTTCCTTTTCTTAAAATACTAATGACATGAAGAGATTGGTTTTGGAGATAAGGTGTAGAGAGAATAAAAACTTGTATAAACTAGAATTTTTACTGCCAAGTTCATTGGTGAATAAATGAGTTTCAGATTGCTGGCAGCAGTTCAATGAGACATCACGTACCTTCCAGAAAAATTTTAGACTGTATCTTAATGAGACAGATGCAGTCCTCTCCACAACTGCTGAATCACAATTTCATCATCCATGTAGTGGAGCAGAAAATGTAAGAATGAAATTAGGAAGATCTTCTCCATTTCAATACAATAAGCCCTAAAAAGCGTAATAAATTTTGGAAAGAAAATTAGCTATATAAACACTAGTGCGTACTATGTATTTAAGGTTTTTTATTATGTGTGGAAATGCAGCCCTGTACTCAACTGATCAGTTTATAATCATACATAATTTAAAAAGTACTAACATAGTTCAAATGAAATGTAATAAAATGAGCAGTGCTACTGGATGCCCAACTTAAGACACCTGAGGGCCTCATTATTTCCTTGGTTAAAAGCTCCTTTTCTACTTAGTTCAAAGTAGGTACAAAAGTCTTTAGGTATATAGAAAAAATTTGAGCTTGTCAACTGATATCTAACTGAAGGATCCTTACAGTGAGCTATACATAAGCTGTAGGTGCTTATATCACTCAGTCTTGCATTTTTGAATTGGCACTATCTGTGAATGTGTGCATTCAACAGCAAAGACAAGGATGAGATAATTATTAGATCTCTGGTTAGGCAGAGATACCATCTCCTTTACCCTCAGGAAGTGCTATAGGACCTTTTTAGAATGCCTTACAGGGAAATACATTATTTTCTTTCTTATAGGATGTTGCTAGCCCATTTGGCTACCAGGGCACACTATTGGCTCATATTCAACTTGTCATCAACCCAAACCTCCAGATCTCTTTCCATGGGGCTGCTCTCTAGCTTCTCACACCCCGATTTGTATTTATAACCAGGACTACCCTGTTCCAGATGGAGAATCTGGCACATGCTCTTGTTAAATTTCATATGGTTGGTGATTTCCCAGCTCTCGAGTCTATCCAGATCTCTCTGTAAGGCCTCTCTACCCTCGAGGGAGTCCACAGCTCCTCCATGTTGCAGCACTACATATTCCCAAACAAGAAATGCATGCACTCATTTGAGGGGACAGAGCAGGGCCTCATATATTCTTTTAAAATGACTATTTATGACACAAAATATTTTTTCCTAGGGGCTGCAGGCCTGTCCCCCAGGGGGGTGAGAGACTGCCCTGCCACCCTGCTGTCCCTGGCTCCCCGTGCCCCTTCCCTTCTTGCCTGCTCCCGTTACTCCCGCAGGGTTTTCAGTTGCGACTCTAAGCAGTCAGGCCACCCACTAAGCCAGAATGCCTTTGTCTTAATTCATATAGCACTAAAGCACTACAAGGACCTGATTAGCATTGACAAAGTGGCTTCAACATAACTAAAATAAAATTTTAATTACTTTAATTAAACAAATGCAAATTCCCAAATGTAGATGAGTTTAAACCAGTTGAACAAAGCTCTAGTTCATTTCCATGCATGTTCTTGATTCTTCTCTTTGTCACAGAAACAGGTATCCCTTGAGGATGGCAAATAAATGAAAGCTTCTGGGTGCTGAGTAAAACAATTGCATCTGCCAGCTGGTAAGATCATTCCAAAAACTAGATGAGCAGCTCAGGGCAAGAAAGGAAATTGCTACTTTGAGCAGGAAAGAGGAAGCTTCACAGGTTTTGACACCTGTGCTGGACAATGAGCAACCACGTGCTAAAAGCTGTACAATCTAGCCCATCAGTGGGCAGGAGACTAAGCGTCAGTAAACTGTGGGAACGAACAGATGGATGAACAGAAGGATTGAAAGGCAGAAATCATTTTATCTTGCAGAAACTGGCAATGCTGGCATGGCTAGACAATTACAACTGGGGTTTAAGAAGTTACCAAACTTCATGGACAATCTACCAGCTTTGGCTGAAAATCAGTAATTAACATGCTTCACAAAACTAGTCACAAAAATGTCAGTGGGTTGGTTTTTTTGTTTGGTTTTGAGCAGGTTTTGTTTTTTTAATTACCACTGAGAGCAGCAACTGCTGTAGAGTGATAGTAACTTTTTTAATTGTTGTAACTCAATTCCTTGTAACTGCCTGATTGTACCTAGACAAACACAGCCATTGGTTATATTAGTTTAAGCAAATTTGAGGTTTGGTTTACTTTAGTTGGTGAGCAAAGTTAAAAGTGAACAACTTTACTAAAAAAACAGAGCCTGTTCTCTACCAAGTGTAGTTTCCTATTTGGCCATCATGAGACATGATAATTATGGTAACAGCAGGGGAAGGAATGGGTCCTGATAGCCTCCTGCATCAATGCCTGTGTTCATCATCATTTGTGTAGAGCTTAACAACACTTTGTCTCAGATCACCAACCCACTCACTCACCCAGCTACATTCCTGCTATTTTCAAGTACTCTGCTTCATTAAACCTTAAAAGGACTCTGATTGCAGGCCACAGTCGGGAAGTGGTTGTGCACTTTTTTCTTCTCTGTAATTAATACAAGAAAGTCTTTAGAGTCTTACTCTCACACTTCCTAAGGAGTTTCATTTCAATTTACTTTTTTGTACGAGGAAGGGCGACTCTTGCTTTCTCTAACTTGGGTAGAGATTTGGAGAGTTCTCTCTGCCCTTAAATGTAGGAGTGGGGATATTTTCACAGTATTTACTGTAGCAATAAATGGCCAGTGTGGTCACAGGTGATTTAGCAGATTACACAAGGCAATGAGACAGTTCTAAATAGATTTTCTCACTTTGAATAATACTTGCTGAAGTCAAATCCTGTAGGAATAAACAGATTTGACAGATAACATATATACAATATCCTACTGCACAAACCTATTGTTTACACACATAACTGCATATTGGATTTTTGGACAGCTGAAAAATTGCATAAAGATATTTACTGTTTTCATGTTTTTGTAAAATAGAGAATATCAAGCTACATTTAAACACTTAAAGAAACAAAGTAACCACATCCTTAAAATTTTAAAATAAATTATCATGTAAAAGTGAGGGTCAACATAATAGTAGGTTTCATTGAAATGGAAATTTCAGAGATGTCTGCAATTAACCACTGTTTATACATAAACTCACTTGTCGAAAAGTGACTTGCTAGGTATTACAGCCCAAGTACACTTTTCACTATGAACTGTGCAAGTGCTAATAATACTGACTCTCTTCCAGCAAAGGTACAATCACATAAATAGGCCCACTGACATCTAGGGCTGAGGAATGATCTCCATATTTAAGAACAATTTATCTGCCCAGCCCCATTCCCCTTACACAAAAGGCAGCAGAAATGATTCTGCCATGACATCTGTCTTTCTGGGAATTTCCCGTGTGACCCCCCCAAGCAAACATAAAGCTAGAGTACCAGGATACCAACCCACTCCTCCTCTGCAGCGAGGCAAAGAGCTCAAATGCAATATGTTCTCCTTCTCCTCAGGTGGAAGGCAATCCCGATAGACCTCAGTTAGTGCACACATACCATCTCCAAAGATGGGCAAAAACATAGGGAGGATGTTAGCAGGAGCTGTATCTTCTCTTCATCAAGTAGAAGCTCATAAACATGGAATATGACCAAGTATTTTTTATCTTCTAAAATGAAAACAGTGAAGTTTTCTATTCTCTCTTGCTCTTATTTTATTCCTGACAAAAGATATTATTCAAAATCTATCTACTTAGTTACCCAGAGAGTTTTATGACATGCATATCTGCCCAATACTATCTCCCCAAAAACTCAGTTATGATTCCTTTTAGAAGCCTCTGTCTCCTATTTCCTGCATCATCTACTTCAGGACTCCAAGCTATTTGCTAACATTTGATATAAAGCATTTTAGCAAGAGCTCCACAAAAATTAATTGCAACTGAAAATGGACACGTGATTTCTAAATAAAATTTGTGTTAAATAATAACAGCTTGACTGCATTTAGTTAAGGGATTGAGCATGTGAAAATACTGAATTCTAAACAAGTAAGTCTTTAAGTGAAAGGGTGAAATGATCACTCAAAAGCAGTCATACTACCTAACATTGCTTGAATCATTTAAGGCTGTCCTTTTCATTACAAGGGTTTATTACAAGGCTTCTGATGAAAATATTTTCTTTTGCAACGTAATTTTTGTTTCCTTAGTTTCACTGTGGTAAATATCTTTTTTTTCCACATACCAGCAACTGCCTGTACTTTTCTGTCTTCCAAAGATGCTATTTACTGAGAACTTGCATTCAGATCAGCTTGTTTCTAATTTTGAGATACAATGAGATTCTGCTAAGTAGAATGTGAAACAAAAGGACATGCTAGAAACCAACAGACAGGAAAAAAAATTGTAATACTGAAAATATTTGAAATTGAATTTGCAACTTGAAAAGATTTTCAACAGCATATGAGATCACCAGAATGCACAGAAAAACCTAATTAACAATGATACAAAGAACAATGAGCAGTCTTTTATTTTGTTAATTATAAAGGGATCACAGAAGACTGACAATGGGAATGAAGCCTATATTCCTGAGAATTTAGCTGTTCTTTAAGAAATAAAAATCAAACAATGTGATATTACACAGGCCCATTATCCATGTGAACTTTGGCTCCTCAACTCCAAATAAGAAGGTTTCTACTGTTAATGCTGAAGTCAAGGTCAATTTGCTTGCTTCTACAAAAAATCAAACCAATATGGTATTCTTTTCTAGGATATATCAAGCTAATACAAACTAAGTTAAATTACTCCGGTTAGCTCCCATAGAAATAAATGGTAGATGAACCTCCCCTGATGAAGCCAGGACCAAAACTGTAATTCTCATTTGCAATCCTTATGACTAGAACGAGGAAACCTGTAAATAACTACTGAACCATAACCATGTCTTCAAATGCAGTTTAACCAACTAACTCATGAATTTTAAAGCGTATGGTATAGTCTTTTTTTTTTTTTTTCCTAGGAGGTTTACCTTTGCATTCAGAAACTGAAAGACAATTTTCAAGACAAACTTTGAAAAAAATAAATCATATGAGTCCTGAAGCAGACTTCTTTGAATGGAAATAAAGATACTTTTAATTGCTGCCTTTTCCAAAGAAGAGAGTTTTAGACCTCCTGGGGATCTACCTGAACAATGCACAGACAAGCAAATGACACTTGATTAATTTTGGCAATAGAATGGAAATACAGCAATATGTTAAAGCATTTGAAACCACAGACTTGCTAGTTGGTAATAAGCAGGGGAATTATTCTTTCACTATTATTTTAAGTATGACGCAGGTATTTTATTCTCATCCAACAACATATCACAGTACAGTATCTTTAAGGCAACCAGCCACCACCAATGAAATTTGAATAAAACAAATATATTATTTTTCTGTGAAAATAACTTCTGTCATTACACTTTTCTTTTAGTTAATTGCATTCTAAATGTCTTGGCAAGAATTTCATAGTAAGCAGAATTTCATAGCGGATTCATTAGGCAGCTTTAATAAGATCATTCAAGCATTTGTTCATATGAAAGTTCATCCAAAAGCATCAGAATTCTAAGCCAATATCAAGATACTTATGATTAAGGCATACATACAGGCACACTACTACTTTTTATATTTATTCAGATTGTCAACTTCACAGTGCATATATTAGTGTTGTCCTTGTATGTCACTTGCATTCAGTCCCTGGAGTTAAACTAATTTGGCTAACATCCAGCTACAAATCACTTAGTTAAAATTATCATTCCCTTGGTGAATATTCATTGGATCAGAAAGGAAGTATAAAATGAAAGATGATTATAAGCAACTTGTCGCTACTTGAGCTTTAACCTAACCTTGTTGTTATGCACAAATGGCTGGTTATTTTCCATTCATGGGCAATAATCTCTTCACTATTAGTAATTAATATAGAAATAAACTTTCTACCTACACCAAATGACTACTGAATTACACTTTGCAGGCCACACCCCCTAAGAGCTGTGAGTGAATGGATTTTAAAAACAATTAAAAAAAAATAGCTGAAAACACTGTGACTAGCAAGAAGAAAGTGAGGAGGAAGTAACAGTTTCTTGTAAAACCCTCAAGGAAAACAAAAAAAAGTTTACGCATTTAATTGACAAAGTATTTGCTAAAATCTATGTCATAGCAATTGAAGAAAACAACGGTAAGCTCTGTTAGCCTACTCTGTCCTTAATTCAAATTGTTGAAGTCTCTTCATGTATGAACTTACTAAACCATATCTTCTATTTTGCTCAAAAAGCACAAATATTAGTGACATTCAGGCAGGGAGGTACAAGAAATTTAGCTTCATAGTTGTGCTTTGGATGCCACTGAGAGCGAGAGCATTGCAGAGGCAACATGCTTGAACTCTGAATACAACAGTATCTAAAATACTATTTATTTCAGATAAAATTTCATGAATGGGTTGGATAGAATACCACCACCACTACTGGTTAGACATTTGATTCTTGCAACATATTAATGTGAGGCTTCTTCAGATCCAGTCCTAAAACCATCTCCTGGACAATACATCCCAATGAGACTGTTATCAAGTTTTTAAAAATTTTAGCTATATTTAAACTTCTTAGACAAAGGGTTCAGAAACAGTTGTTATCCTGAAAGAAATCTGATTAATTTTATATGCAGCATTATTCTGGTGAAAGACATCTAAGGACTGCTATGAATAATTGCTATAACTAAGAAACAGTGCAGGTGTACATTTCACCAACTTTAAGAGATGATCTTTAGCACACAAAAACTCTATAGATATGATCCTTTATTGGTTACAGTTACTATTTGTGGGTTGTTGGTTATGTTGTTTTGGTGTGTTTTTTGTGTTTCGGTTTTGGTTTGTTTTTTGGTTTTTTGGGGTTTTTTTTGTTTTGTTTTGGTTTGGTTTTTTACTTTTTATTATTTTAATAACAGTGTATATTCCTGAAAGATTGAGGAAAGTATATGACTTATTCAGTTTGCACATCTAATTTCTGATAACGAATTTAACATAGGTCTCTGTACTGATCATACTGGTGATTTTGAATTAAAGACTTAAAGGTAATAAAAAAAGAAAAAATATTTTCTAAATCTTTCACCACAGGGTGGATAAAATGTCTCAGTAAGTTTTCAAGGGCTTGTATTTAATATAGTGAAAATAAGAGAAAAAATGAAATGGAAGTATCTATGCACAAAACCAACATCTTCATCAAAACAAGGCAGTGATGACTCAAGGATTAACTCCCACAGAATTTAAATTAATTTTATCAAGCAATTACATCTAGGTACTATTCTTGCCCTTCCCTTTCTCAGCATCTCCATCTCTTTTCCTTGCAAAAGAAGAGGAAAAACTTAAGTCCTAAATACTAGCTCTGTAAGTGTTGTCAGCTATCTAAAAAGGTTAGCAAAACACAGAAAACAATTAGCATGACAGTGAATTCAGATCTTTGCCAAAGGAACGTGTTATATGGGTTACAAAGGTGATAAGGATAAAACAAACATGTCAAAATTAACAAAGCTATAATTCTATGGTTCTTGCAGAATCTGGTTAATACATAAATTAAATCCCACAGTTTTGAACTTTTCTGCCCTTCTTGCAAGTCATTATTGGATACAGATATTGTGGATGGGATATTATTAAGTGCTACATCAGTAAATGCTTGCAAGCAGAAACTTGATGTATATTGAAAAGTCTCCAAAAAGCATTAGATTTGTCATTTCCAAACACTAACATTTTAATTAAAAAATCAGACAGCCCATCCTTGTAATATTGTAATATTGTGCTGTCCAAGGGAACAAAGATGTTGTCTGAACATGTCCTGTCATAAGCATTTCTAACAATAAAAATCTACTTGGCTTGAGACTCAGCATTCATCATTATTATAGTTTTGTAAAGGAAGAATTATTGTGACTCTTTTCATCTTGCTTTCCTCATTTATTATTTTTTCTTCCATTTGTGTTTCTTTAGTGATTTTCATCATTAATACCATCCCTCCATATTAGCTATTACAATGTCATTTATTACCTGAACTGCTCACCACAATAAGTAAACACATCATTTTATAATGGCAGCAATGACCTGCTCCAATTCTGATATAGGCTTATCATTTAATACTACCCATTTCATATGATAGAACTGTCAAATCACAGGGCATTCAGAAGCGGAAACCACACAGTTTACAAAGTGATTCTAGCAGTACTATTTAGGCTGTAGCCTTCATAAGGAGAATCCAAATACACTAAAATACACCTATTTATAACATTTTTTTTGTTTTAACATTTGCTAACTGTAACTCTGTCATTTAGAGATGATTACAGGTTTTGATATATTTTTGTTAATTTCTCTGATTGTTAATTAAAGACATGGAGTTGGTCACATCTCATTTGGGGTCAGTTTGGCTTCACATGTTACTGAGCCTTCAGTCTATTTATTTACACAGAAATTGCATTTTATTCCAGTATCTAAAACCTTCTTGTCTATCTCTTTCATTCTAACTTCTTATGTGACTGAAGAGGTAGCTCATGTGGATACAGCCATCTGTCTTTTCCATGCCACATGCAGGGCTAGGAGCTAGACTGAGTGCCCATTTGAATCTGTCAGAGGTGGGCTAGAAGTTAGATTATACGGATTTATAACACAGAAAATAACACTTGTTTACATAGTTACATGGAAATCCCACATTCTACTTAAATGCTTACCTTTCTGTTGACCAGAATTAAATTATTCTGCTTGCATTGCTAACAAAATTATGATGGAGGAGAATCTTCCATCTCATTCTCCACCATACACTGATCACTAAATATTTCTCAGAATATATATTTTTAAAAAGGATAAAAATTGAAGGATGGCAGCATTCATAAACATGTTGTAAGTCTTGGTCTTGCACGGTTTTGCAAAGGTATCATGAATGAATACAAAAGGACACTTAACACTGACCAAAGGTAAAAATGCAATTATACAACCAGGAATATTGGCAAACAGGTTTGCTTGAAATGAAGCAGACAGGGTACTTCATTTTCAGTTTTGGAAAACTTTATTCAGAAGGGTTTGACTTCTTAATGAATTTGCCAAAACGAGTTTGAAGTAACATCTACTATCGTTAGCAAAAACAACTTATTTCCATGGCTTAAAATAAAGGCAGTGTTTATTGCATTTCAAGAGTTTTCATAGGGCAATGGAAAAGGTTGACATAATTAAAACCAATCAATGCATAGCTCTCGACTTACATGTTTTTCATACCTTACATTATTATGTTCAATCATGTATGAAAATGTGATGAAATATCACTGCTTTCGGGAAACTTCTAAATATCTACAAGTTTATTGCTAAACAACAGAAAATATATCACTCAGCAATCACACTCATCACACTCCTTTGCTGAGGCTTACTTTGTTCTCACTTTCTCTTTTCCCCACGCTGACCCCTTTCTCCCTAAAATACCCCCACACGTCCACAGTTTCTACCACTTTTTCTAATCCTCTTCATCTTGATGCATTCTCTTAATCTTCTTTCAGAACACAGATAGATCTCTTATTCTCCTTCAAACTCCAGTAATATCTGCTCCAAACCTTTTCCTGATACCATAAGCCTACTCTTGACAATACCTCTGCTCTGGGTGTGCCAGCTGACAGCTATCCAAACCCTCCATGCACTTCATTCTTTACAAATTCTTGCCCATTCCAGACACCTGGACCTTTCAGCATGATATAACCTCTTTACTTGCCTTAGCTTATAGAAGTCCCCCTCCTAAAACAGCCTGTGGGGAAGATCTGTTGAGCTTCTCCTCCAAACCAGCCCTTGCCTCCATTATCTCTTCCTTCTGGAACTGCACAGCGAACAGTGACTTCCCTTTCTTTTTCTCTCTATCTCTGCCATGAACTTATGTTCAACTGTTCACTATCAGCTTCCTCTTGTTTTCAGTTCTTTTACATATTTTTCTTCTCATGTCTTTTCTAACTTTAATTTCTACATTGATTAATCATCTTATCCCTAACCTCTCCATGCATTTACCATTTCCTTGCTGACTTACTTCAGCTCTTCTCCAAATCACCCACTTCTCCAGAAAAAGTTCAACAGATTTAGTTTTCTCAAAACACTGTTCCTTCTCCAGTTATACTGCTGCTATGTCCTATTTGCTTGCTTCAACACAACATCTTACACCTGGCATGACCCTTACAGTTCCTCCTTTTCCCCTAAATGGCATAAAGTTTGGGTGTCTCTTTTCTTCAAAAATCTTCTCCTTTTAAGAGATTTTGTTTTTCTTCTTTATTTCTGTAATCTCTGGCAATTCACAAATTTGAAAATCCCAACTGCACACTCAGCATCGCATGTCTCATTTGCTGCAACATCAGTTTCTCTGCCCTTAGCAAATGCAATCTTATTACACTCGTACCCACACAGAATGCTGCTACAAAAATTATTCTTGTAATTTTTTGCTTAGATCATGTCAATACTACCCCTGCTGTATCGCATCAAGCAAGCTATTACTTTACATTTTATAGGTCCTCAAAACAGATACAAGAACTGTATGTTTTCAGTTTAGCATGTATGTACTATTAAAAGGCTATGGATGCCAGCAGGAGAAAAAAAATACTGTTTTTTGTGGTCCTGGTCACTGCACACTGACTCAGTTTGAACTCCCTGAAAGGAGAAGATTTTCCTTCCCTAAAACCAGCTGAGTATGCCAGGAGAAAGAAACTTCCAGAGTGCTGGATGGGGTCCTTCCTGCAGCAGGTCTCTCCTGCACCCAGACCTCAGATATGAAAAATAACAGATGAATCTTGTTCAAGATACAGATGGGGCACGCATGCCGTTTGTGAAACCTTGGGGCTTAGCTGGGGCAGCAACAGGGGTGGGGAACAGATGGGGAGAGGGAGAGGAGTGCTGACTATTTTAAGGAGTCTGTGCGCTGTGCGAGGTGACGGTGAAATGCAGGCCTATTTTCAATAGACCAGAAGCAAGGTCTATACTTCCATCAGAAAATTGTAAAAGGCTTTTAAACTTTTAAAAAGCAAGAAATCACTGAGCTAACCAATTGCAAGATGAGTGTTATGGGTTCCAGGACACGTGTGACCAGGAGACATCCCAGTGTCCTGGTTGCAGTTACTGGAGTCTTAAAAGAGTTCCAATGAACATTAGGGTAATGAAGGTAAATTGCACTGTTCAGTGAAAGTCAGGCAAACAGCAAAAATAACTTAAGGAAAATCTATTTTATATACATACAGGGCGCTCAGTGCAAATTGAAAATTATGTGGTTTGTGAGCAATGCAACAGGCACTGAAGAGAAATTAAAAATTAGTCCTGAACTTCATTCACGCACTAAGTCACTGCTTTAAGGCAACACTTATTTCTAAAAAATATTCTTTCACTTGCAGAGGAAATTAAGAAATAAAATCTCTATGTCACCAGGTCCTTTATTAAACCTACCTAGCCATAGGCTGACTGGCAATTTACCTCTAATTGGACAGTTACAGATTTAACCATCATCGTGTGTCTAGCTTCTGTAGATAAGTATTCAAGACATTTTGCACAGATGTGAGCGGCAAAAAAGAGCAGGGAACTATATGCGTTTTTGATGAAGGGTAGATCCAGCAAAGCATAAAATATCTCAATTCATATAAAAACCATAGCCTACCACAAAATCATACAATTACTGTTCCTTAGTTTATTAACAGTCTCTTTCAACAGAAGAAAAAATCTTACAGGTGTGCTCTTAAGGATTTTTCAATAGAAAAGTTAATAATGTTAAAAGGCCACACTGTTAAAAAAGATATCTTTGATAATATTACCCAAGTTATAAAAAATGTTGGATTTAAAAACTCATCAGTAACCACCAGTTTGTTTGGACTTAAAGATGCACAAGCTTTTTTACTACAGTTTATAAATTACACATTTACAGTCTAATCCTACAAACCACAGCAAAGAACCGAAACTCTTACTTTCACACCTATGCAGGATAAACATACTTTCTAAAAGTACATTACAGCATGAGAATAAAATGTGGCATAATTGTCTGTCAAGGTGACTACAAGGCACCACCATGATGCAGCTGCGAAAGAGACCCATGCATCCCATTTCCAATGCTGCGAAAGAGACCCATGCATCCGATTTCCAATTGGAGCAAAAAGTGGAAAGAAGTGTTCATTGCTCTTTTTACATACTGTGAGGACAGAAAATGTTGACACAGGACCGACAATCATAAAGTTACCACGAATAAACCTAGCCTGGGCTTAAACAAATGCTGTAATCATTCCCAAATAAGATGCCCCAAATATGAAAAGGCAAAAAAAGTCTAACCATTTACAGGATAAAACTTGAGACTTTTTTTTAAGTATATGATGTTGATGCAGGAGATAGCCAGAGACAGATTTTTATGGAGCAAAAAGTCTATTTTAGCCTCCTTTTCCCAAGTGTATGGGGAGACAACTTTGTAGTATTGCCCTAGAAATGCCAGTACATCACTGATCAACACACTTTGTGATAGTACCAAATTGCATTCATTCTCATCACTTCCTTGGAAATGCAGATACTATGTTATTTGATGAGCACAATTTCAGCTTCCCTAAATGCTCTATTCAGACAGGAACTTAAGGAAGAATATCCAGTTATTTCATCAAATAGTAGTTCATCTGCTGGATTCTCAGATAAGTGAAAATCAGCTGAAATATTCTCCATTTTAAGAAATGGAAGCAAGTTTTATACAGCTGGCATCTCACGTAGCAAACACACAAATAATGAACTAGATACAACTGTCACTCCTGAGTCACCACTGTACACTTCCCACATATTTTTAGACACCGCTGATTTACAATACAGTAGACTAACATACTGCAAGTCACCGAGGTAGCTGTAGTATCTTCCTGTAATCTAATCACATTGGCAAACTGCAAAACTTTTATCAATGTTGGTGAGCAATTATACTTGTCTGCCCAGTGAAATCAATCTCCCTCAAGAATAAAGACTCACCAGTAGCATAGATAATATGCAGCTGAATGTAGTCCTGCAACTGCAGTACTAATCTGTCATGTGCTTTTGAACAAACAAACAATATAACTTAACTCTGTAATCACTTTCATCAAACTTTTCATGGTTTTTCTTCCTTTTTTTTTTTTTTTTTAAATTAACATCAGCTAAAGAAAAAATGAAAAACATATAGTGTGGGACAATAGTGGTGCTCTTCTGGTCCTGACTTTGAAATTAGACTTTGGGAAAAAAAATTAGTATAGTAACATATATTGTGAAAATAGATTGTTAACCCACCACTTTCATTCTTGAACATTTCCTCTCCCAAGCAGTCATTTTTAAATATGTGAGAGCATCCCTGGGAGTTTACCAGGGGAAGTCAGGATTCCTACTTGTTTCTTAGCAAGTAAGCATTTATGATTACTATGGCCCTACTAAAGGAAACTAATAACATTATTTAAAATAATGCTTTTTAGGAGCCTAACAGAGGCCATTGCTACATAAAAATGACCATGATGTTAACAGTTTGTTTTTACTGATACTATTTTCAGTGTGATATGACTGGATATTGAAGTTGTTACTTTTCAATACTTGTGCTGAAATCTCCGTATTTCATCATCTGACATTTCAGTTTTCAATCAGAAGGAAATGGACATGAATTATACAAATACAATATATGCAGACATCCATCTCACAACACAGACTGTTTATTTTAATCAATGTCACCTACTGATATGCCCACACTTGTCAGCGTGGCTCCTTTTTACCAGCTTCAACCCTACTCCAGCTACCTCTTGATTACATCCTTGCTCTTTTCCTACAGCATATACCCTAATTAACACCAATTCATTTCCAAGATTAGGAACATGTAGCATATGTTGTATGGGGTCACGTATAAAAAAATAACTGGTGCTACAATGGGTCAGCTATTTTAATTCAGTCTATCACAAATGACTGCGGCATGCAAGACAGGAATTTCATTCCCCAGCCACAGTCACACAAGAGTTACAAAAGCTTAAATCCCACGATGACAGTGGGATGACACACGACCACAATGTCCGCTATTATGGTCATTTTTGCAAGTTATTTCTAACTGAAAGATGTCTACTGATAGCATAAGGGAGTAAAGATGGTATTTATGCATACAGTTCCTCTACGACAAGTTCATATAACAAAGCAGTATTTGGTGCTCTTTGCTCTATCAGAGAGGCTACCAATAAAGTACTTGAAAAATCTAAACCACTCTCAAGGATGAACCCAACTGATTAAGGCCAACATACACACAATCCAGCATTAGTGATGCTGTGAATAAAGAAGTACACTCTGCAGTGACATCAATGGTCTTTTACAAATATTACCTTTACATACACATAGAAGTTATGAAAAAATGTATGTATAGATAGTCAAAGTGCACAGTCTGAGTTGCCCCTTTCAACTAGACTAATACAACAAGTTTAAAGGGTAGCCAACCTCAACATATAAAAGTGACTGCAATTATTACAAGACTGTTTTGCATCAGAATATAAAATAACAGACAACCTTTCCCACTTATAGATTCAATTTATTTTTACGCTTGTCAGATCCAAGTTTGATCAAAATTACTGCAAACAAAAGACTAGTAAATCTATGGTCCATTGGACAGTTATTAAAATGTCAATTTATTTCACCTGCTTAGTTCTATTAATTATATTCACAACACTAATGAAGAACAGTAAGCTCTTTTCTTGGGATAACTCTATGTATTTCTAAGTGAATGCCTATGTAGATAAGAATAAAATTACCTCATTTAAACTTACGGAATAAAAAACTTGACACATCCACTTGTTAAGTACTCTTCCCAAAGCTTTAGGAAATGTGGATAAACCACGATATTACTCCATAGTGTCCTTATAGCACTACAATAGTTTTAGTAGCTTGAAGTAATAAGGTAAAAATAACATATTCCAGTGGTGACAGCATTTGAGTTGTTTCCAGAATGATTCCTCTGTTCTTAAACATATCTCGTAGAGGACTTGCAGGACTTTTTATTTGACATAATAGACTCAATACCTATCTATACTTAAATCAATGGTTCTTTGTCACATTCCCCTTTTCTCTAAACATTCAGGAAGTCATGGATCAAACTAGCTCTCTGATATAAGAGGTCAACCTATCTGCTTTCATAACCTACAGAGATTTCTAAGTGGGCTTTTAGATGCCAATTAGCAAAAAAAGCGGCACGCTCATGCCCTCTGGTCAGCTCTTAACAGACCTCCCTTGCTAATAGAAAGGGAGAAGTGATACTGGTCTCACCTCTCTGGAAGCTATCACCAGCCCAGGTGAATTCTGAGCCGCCCTCTTTGGGCAGCTTTAAGCTGCACTGGGCAAAGCCACAGAATGAAGTTCAGTAAATGTATGCATGCTGTATTACATTATATTATATATATGCATATATTACATTAATTTTTAAGAAGTATATAGATACAGAGAAAATGACTATAGCATTTCAGAGTTTCTGTGTGATTTTCTTGTGAGACGGCAAATGTATATGAAAGCAGAAGCTACTCAGGCTTATGTAAAGCTTCTATTAAATCTTGAAGTCTAAACTGAATAGCTTGCATGTAAAAGAAAATCCATAATACTCTAAGCTTAACTATGCTTTGAGAGTCTTATATGTCAAGGCAAGGGAAAGGGAAAGGGAGAGAGAAAAGAAAAAAGAAAAACAATTTGAAAAGCAAAAATTAAAAAAAAAAAAGGAAAAAGGAAAGAAAATTAGGAATTTGCTGTAGACGTGAACAGACTACCAGCTGAAAAGCTGATGATTCATGAAGACCAGCTCATGCAAGTGTTGAGCCAAAGAAGAGATGACAACTAACTTCAAATCTCACAAGGCCAAAATTGGTGGGCTTTTCTCCTCTCATCTTAGCTATGAATAAGAATTAAGTTTTAAAATCCTAATAATAATTTATAATAAGAGCATCATAGTTAGTGACTGAATGTTTTGCTTGACTTTAATTGCAGTGTTCCCAAGACATATCAAAGACTTCATAGGACTAAAATAGAAGAAATCTTATTCATCAGAGAGCTTGAAAATAAATTATTAAGATTTAGTTTCTATCACTTCTGTGGTTTATCATTTTGTTTTCTTTAAACTACCTATATATTTTTACTTCTTTAGCATTATTCCAAAGAGAAAAATCATTTGACTCCCTCTATTCTGACACACCCTTTCTATATTTTCTCTATTTGAATGACATAGTTCAATTAGCCAGTCCTGTATTGTCTGTGTAAAATGAAATTAACCCCACATTCCATTTGTTTTGTATAATGTACAGTAAGTCCTTATTTGTATCTTTTGCCAACGCTCTATAAACTGTTCAACACACAGAACAAAGGCTTCTCCTTGCTTGAAGGGTTTGTAGTCTCAGAAGAAACCAGCATGATTTGACTACGAAGGCCACAAAAGGAAAACTGAACAACGAATACCACACATCAACACAGATACTCATACACACACATTTCTTGTGGACATTGCAAAAACCAAATTTTTTATTGCCGCTGAAGCAGACTGCCTTTTATTTAAAGATACCACTGGGAAAATGCTTTCTGCCTCAGGCAGAGCAGATACGCCTACTCCAGTACAGGATTCCAGACAATGCTGGAAGAAGGAATCGAGGGCATCTTTGAGCATATGAATCTGCTTTCTTTTTTCCTAAAATCAGGCAGAGAAATAATCTTCTCAGCCTACACTACAGATGTAGATCCGTATGTATCTTTCTTCTCTTCAGTATTTGGAGACTTTATTATTATCTGATTTATTATCAGCTACAGAGACAGGCATATTTGGCGTGCTCATTATGCCTTCTGGTATTCTGATCAAGACTGACAGGTCTTGACCACAAGTTCTAGAGCAGGAGAGGTGCCCTCTGCAATGGTCCTGAAGTTCTGGTCTCCTGATCATCCACAGCTGGTGACACGCCGATGTCCCCTCTGGCACAGGCAACCAGGTTTCCTTTCCAGGGAAATTAGGACATGTCTAAAATAGAACAGGGATGTCGCTGGGATGTGTTTCACAGTTGGAGATAGTCCCCATGACTCTACTTTAAGAACAAGATTGGACTAAGCAGCACATCGTGCTGAAAGTAGAACAGATTGTGACTATGCAAATAGTAAGCTGTTGAGTCTTCAGTAAGAAATCAATGTTGAAGGATGATTTTGGCCCTGAGAAAAATTGTGCTTATTGGCATTAAGACTGGCATAGGACAGAAACTGTGGCAAATGAAAGGGTAACATTTCGCTAGAAAGAAGAGGAAAATATTTCCATGTGGTGAAGGTTTCTAAAGATAATTTTGTGGGTTTGCTTGCATGGTAACCTTCAAGGCACCAAATGCATTTATTTTAAGGCAGTAATGAAAACATTTATTTCAGCGCACTGAAAGAGCAATCTCATACTATTACTATACTGTAGTAAAGTTTAATCCATACCGTCCTCAGCTGTGGCAGTTCTGATAATACACAGAAGTATGCTATCAATGCCTGGAAAACAGTAGGGAAGCAGCTAGTCAAAATAAAGCATGCCAGTTCTGCAGTTTACATACAAATATGATTGAATTTATTTTCCTATATTATTATAACTGCTCTGCTGCAGCAATTGCTCGGGTCTCATAATGACAATATGGGCAAGAAAAATGAAAAGAAAATTAAATAAAAGCAGGATGACTTGGTAACAAGAAAAATAAACTTCCTTCTCCCTGTGACTAAAAGATGGGATTTAATCAACAGCTGTGTGCTTTGAATTTGAGTCAAACTACCTTGAAAGGCCCTTGACCAAAGACAGTTACAGTCAGTGAATGGCAGTTATTTTATGCAGTTTAGTATTTTCAAATTTGAGTCACTCTTTTCTATTCATCCAGAGTCCAATAATTCTATATTAAAATAAAGTGCTAATAATATCATGCTAAGTACACTGGCCTAAGGCCGGAGAAGTTGAAGAATAAGAAATGTTCCTGTTTCCTATTTACCTGGCACTTAAGTTTAAAGTTCTGCATTGTGCGTACTATTCAGCTCAGATAACATATTAGAACTGCAAACTAAATTAACAGTTCTGTTCTGAGTTTCCATTAAAATTCTCTACTATGAAGAGGTGCAAAATTCACTTACGAAAATATATTCCTGGGAAGCAGTGGGTCTCATATCAAGAATGGATACTTTTTGCAGAAAGTATCTGAGGACAAATTCAAAGAATCATCTCGGAAAACGCAGAGTGCACTAAGCTTTGATTTGAAGCAGGTCGGTCTGACAACAAAGAAGCCCTCCGTGGGGTCCAGAACCTCCGCTCACTCCAAGCACTCGCTGGGAGGTGGCTGGAGTCCCTGACAGCAGCAGCAGCCTTGGCTCCTGCCCAGTGCAGTCACAGAGCCCCGATAACACGTCTGCACGGCAGTACAGATGGATCCCCTTCAAGCATATGTCCCTAATGTGAAAGGCTGTAGTCCTCTTATACTCTAACATAAGCTTTCCACATCCTGTTCCGTTCTACAAAGAGGAACCAGATTTATTTTGCTTCCTTCTGCCATATGTGCTTCTGTAGAGAAAAGAGGATTTGTCCTTGTAAATGAGCACATCATAGAAAAGGAAAAATATTAGTCTCATTTCTCTCTCTCTCTCTCTCCCATGCTCAGACTTGACATAGGAAAAAAAAACGTTAAATATCAAGGAACCCTGCTTCTGATGATTTTTTTTAATATATATTCATGCTTAAATTTTTCAAGCATTTAATACAATCAATAGAATTTTATATAGTCCTTTGCTATTTTCTAGCCATCTTAGGCAATGTAGTTAAGTAAAAGCAAAATATTTCTGACTCATGTTCCAAAGCCATGTTCTTGCAGCTTTTTCTCCAAAGTACTATTTGAAGCCATGTTGTCATTTCTCTTTAAGGTTTATCAAGCATTGCAAATCTCCCTTTGGAACCTCAGCATCATTGGACGATAAGTAATCAAAGCAAATGGCTCCAACTGCTGCTATAACAAACAAAAATTTCTTAGTCAGAATAATGTTTTCAAGTTTGTATTTGTAAACAATTGCATGTGAACTGCTGCAGTAGTGAAGCATCGCGGAGACAAGTGATTTGATAGATTCTTGCAACAATCCCACCACAATAATCTGTATGTAAACTCAGTAATTGCTTACTTTCTTGTGGAAGGGTGTGTTACAATGTGAGGAAACTGAAACACACAAAATTATCTTTGCATTCTCTTCATCTTCCCGTGCTTGAAGGCAGCTTTAATTTATTTTATATTACAAGAGTACCCAAAGTCACAAATGGTGCCAAAGAGCACTTTCTAGTCTTCTTCATTGTCGCTATTTTTGATTTAATGAGAAAACGGTGCAATATCAGGGCAACAGGTTGGCTTTACACCATAGCAAAATCACTTCTTGACCTAAAAGAAATCTGCTTGGACAGATTAAACTAGCTTTAAGGCCAGATTGTACAGGTGTTTGGCACAAAACAGCTACTCCACAGGGTCTAGCTAAGAAGGCTTCCGTGGGAGAAAGAACAGAAGGTAGTTACCAGATTGATGACAGAATAGAAAAATGTCTCCCAGGGATAAAAGTCTAATGAAATTTTGGCCGTGCACTGATCAGAGAGGAGCATACATGTTTCTGTGTTTGAAACGCCAAGCATCTATCCAGCCTCCAGAACTATCCTTTGTGCAGTCTTTCTGACTGCCAAATCTGACACCATTTGTTTCACAAGTACAGGAGACGGAATGTGAAAGACCAATTACCAGAACAGGAAGATACCCTTGGGAGTAGTTATTAAATATGCATGTATATTCATGAATACTTCACGCTTCTCCACTGACCACACTACATGAACATTCACTAAAATATGTAAGAGTTCATGAAAACTGCATGAATGACAATGAACATCAAATGAGACATTTTGTATCACTTTTTGATATGTGACATCTAGACTTTCAGGGATACTATCTCACTGTCAGATTCCTCAATATCTATCTTAGAAGCTCTGAATTACCCTCTACAGGAATCTGCATTGTGCCTTAACAACAGGCTGTATAGATAACATGTCACACCTAAGTCACAAGCTTACAATAGGTTAACATAAACATGCATGAATCTACATACACTGGGACAAGGTATCATCCTTGCAACCAACATTCAGGTAATCATTTCTCCAAAAATTTCCCATTCTCCCCCATGGTTTTTCATCAAAGAATATTTTCATTATATTCCAGGCAAAATTCAATTATCCCACTTTTCCAAATGTAAGTATGGTTCCTCTACTAGTAATAACATGGCATTTCCACCCTGTAATAGCATATATACTGAGTATTTTTGAATAACTCAGCCTCATCCTTGCTGCTGACTCTGCAGACTGCTCTTGGAGTTCCTCCCTCAACCCAGTGTTCTCTCCTCTTAGGACACTGAAAGGTGCCAAATCCACTAATAGTTCTAAAAGTGAATTCTTAGACATGCCCAATAAAATGACTTGAAGTGACTCAATAAAATGTCTTTTTGCATGACACCATCTGGAAATACAGGTCTCCTTAATTGGTCTACTTTTATATCTATTCTGAGATCTGACAATTTTTTCTTGTTACCCTGATCTTTCCTCCATCTACTCTCTCGAAATTATTTTTTCAGGCCTTCCTAGAGGAATATAACTGACTTGTCCATAACTTCCCAACTGCACGATTCTATGATCTATAGATAAATCACACAAATTAGACAACTGACCACATTGTAAATTCATTTGCTGTAGATTAGTGGAAATAGATTCAAATGCATGGAGAAACTTGCACTGATCTAACTGAATTGATTTAAATATCAATGTAATTTAGATCAGCGTCATTTCTTTTTGAGGGTGGGCCTTGAAGAGGCATTTCAACGTAGGCATTCTCTGCATGTAACATATGACTTTTCTGTTTGTAGCAGTACAAATATGCTTTATATAGGTTTGATTTAACTCCTCTGAAGTAGGTGAAAACTCTCCATTGATTCTGAATAGCCTTAGTTCTTTGGTGTAAGATATGTCTTTATGAGCTAAATACAAAAATACTACATTTCAAACTTATTTATCTGTCTGATGTACAATATACTGTTCTTAGTCTCTCATCTCAAATAAATCCCAATTATCTTTCTTACCTCTTCCTATGCCTGTTTAAAGCAAACAATTTAAATCCTTTTTTTCTTTGCATTTAAAAGCTTATTTTCTGCTCACTACTCAGTTGTTGTGCCATGTCTAACACCGTACATTATTAAAAAATAGCTGCATTTAATCCTCAAAACAAAGTTTATTTTCTTCTCTGTTATTACATAGGAGAGTAATGTTGACAGATGGATCAAACTGTTTGCCCTCAAATGCCATTATGAGTGGATAATGAAGAAAAAAATGTGCAACTTAGATGAGAATAGTGGGCTGAAAGCAGGCTATTCTAGTAGCAATTACAGAAAACTTACTTATTTACATATAAATAGCTAGGAAATTTCAACACAAAATGTACCTTAAGACATAAAATAAGAAGTTCAGTAAAACAAGGCTTAGGTGCATCTCCGTGCTTGGTGAGGCAATTACAACAACCATGCATCTAACAAACAAAGGATAGATAGAAAGCCATTATAAAGTCTTTATTGGAAGAGAAAGAACCATGGATTTTTTTATTTTTTTTTTAACTACTCCCACAACAATCTGAGCTCCAATATCATGAATGCCTGTCTTTCCATTCAACTATTTTTTGAAAGGTTCAGTTCTAATATCAGCCAATCATGCTTTTACAGAGAACAATATTGAAAGTATAGTTTGAACACATTGTACCTCTACTTCTCCCTAAGAATACCTTAATTATAGCCCAGGGCTCAGTCAGCTAAACACCTACAAGTTAGTGGTCCCTAACTTTTTGAGAAAGATGCCAATAATCTGAATCTCTCCAAGTTCAGCTTCTTTGCTCTGTCTTGAGACTGTTGCTACCGCCTCAGCTCCTGTCCACCCCAGCCCAAGTGCACAGATCCAGGGTAGATCCAGCAGTACTTATACATGTGGATTCCAAGCTGATTTATGTATTTATTCCATGCCATCGAGATGACCTCACCAACTGTGAACTACTGAGCTAGGCTGTATGTACTGTATGTAAATGCTAAAAATATTTAACTATGCTATGTGAAGGAGAACAAAGAGATGATATCTTACTCTACGTATGTGAGATGACTCAAAGATACTCATCTCAATCAGAAATAAAACACTAATTCTACCATTATGGTATTTCTGTTTGCCTATTTTCTTTTAATTTTATTGAAACTGGACTAATTTTTCAAGATAGAAATTGTATTATGCTTTTTGTTTTGTTTAGTAAGTCCTGAGATTTGTGGTTTAAGAAACACTACTTCCTTCCTTTAATAAATAGCACCAACACAAGGAAAAAGTATTTTGGGCATATGTTTTGTGAACACCCGGATCGAACATTTCCCCTCAAAGCCAGGAAGAAAGATATTTTCAAGGTGAGTGAATTTGGAGACAAAATTTCATATCCTGCTCTCCAGTTTCATACAGTTTGTAATTCTACCATGACTTTTAGTGGAATAACGTCACTCCATAGTCTTCCTGAAGCCATTGTGGTCGAAATAGGAAAATAGAAGAAAATATTGAAAGGTCCTATAACACCCCACTGTATCTGGATGTGTTTAACCCACTTCTGGAATGCATAAAATAGCAACAACTCTTATGGAGATGTTATTTTCAGTGACATCTTGCTGGCAAAGAAAATGAGCCCTATTTGCAATAGTGAAGAATGTAATCAAAAATGCTACCGTTTAGCAGCAGGGGTTTGATCAACAGTTGTCTCTACTAAATCATTCCCTCACTCACTGATCAAGACCACTCAGTTGTCAGAGACATAGGTGGGCTTTGCAGACAACCCAGAGAGCAGACATGAACAGATGCCAACTCATGTCTGTTGTTTAATTACTTTGAACATGAGTCTCTAAAGGATGCTGAATTCTTTCATCAAGAACAGGATGACCTGTCTTTGGAAGGCATAAATACACTAACAGTGACTTGATACAACAATTTGAAAAATGAATAACAACAGAAAAGGTCACAAATGTAAAGGAGCGGCATATACAGAAGAAAAAGAAAGCCTGAGTCCCTTGAAAGGAAAGATTTCTGCAACTAAATTGTCTAAAAAGAAAGCGAGAGAGGAAAAATGAAAAAAGATTTTCTATAAATGTGAGGTATTTTTATTCACTGTAACTAAACTCTAGGGAGATCTATCTAGATGAGCTTCGCATAGTGTCAGGCTGGATATGCTATGCAAAACATTTCTTTTCTTCTAATCTTGAGCAGCTTCTGCGCTGTTAATAAATCCTGGTTTTAATTAGACCACTTGAGCCTCCAATTTTTATAAGAAAAATTTCATACAGGTTGTCCCAGAGAGGCAAAACTTTGAATCACTAAAAGGTAGTGGAAGAAAGGTGGCCGACAGGGATTCCCAGTCAAAGCGGACAATTTTGCACTTCTTTTGGAGAGGTATATTACTACTGTAGGCCTAAGGTCATAGGCGTTCTTCTTCCACTGACCAAGAACAAGAAGGAAATTCAAAAGAAACAGTGAAGAACAGAACATTCATGCCCTTTCTTCCTTCCTCAAATTTTAAATACCTAGGCAGATAAAAGGAACAGTAAGTACTTGCACTACTACCAAATGACAGAATCCCAAAAAAAAAAGTCATTTCAGAGACTAGAAATGCAAAGATTTTCAAATGCAACTTCTGATTTTATCAGCCTTATTTTTTTGTCCCAGTATGAAATGAATTAAAGGAATCGGTTTTTTTGAAAGCATTGAGAATGCTTATTTAGATTACATTAAGATTAACAGTGTCAGTTCAAATAACAAACCTACAACAAATAGGAAAAATACAGAGAGATCTGCAGTCAACAGAATGGTTAAAGACATCTACTTTAACAGCTAATGAAATTTAAAGTGAAAAAATTTGAAAGGCCAGGAATTTAAAAACATTGGCAAAATGTGCGACAAGTAGCTAAAAAGCTGATGAAAGAATTCTGTACAACCACTCTAATCTCCTATAATCTTCTTTCCTGCACAATTGTACAGACATTCCCAAAGGAAAAAAATTAATGTTTAATACTGTTTGATAGTAAATTACTGAATGTGACTCTTGAAGTACATCATGTAAACATGAAAAAATACTTTGCCAGCTATAATACATGTGTTATTTCTACTATTATAATAGTTGCTTTCTAGTCACTCTCTGCTTTGCATATAGTTCTGAAATAACAAATACTAGCAGCAAGCAATATTACAGCAAGCAAACTGTCACAATATTTTTAGGACATATTTGGTCTGCAAATTTCACAAACTAGCTGCTACAATCAGCATAGGGGCATGGCAGCTGTCACCACCTTTGAATCTGCTTAATAATTATCCTCTAAAGAATACACAAATAAACCAACACCAGTAATTAACCACAAAATTCCCATGCAAAGACAGCATTTAAAAATGCATCTACATTATTCTGAAAGTACTGCTGTAACTACTGGCTGAATAGAAGCTCTTCCAAAAGGGGAAAAAAAAAAAAAAAAAAAAAAAAAAAAAAAAAAAACCCAAAAAAAAAAAAAAAACATTAAATACTTATTTCAAATTTCCCACATGCACCTCATTCTCTTTGGAAATCTTCCTCTTCCTTTTTTTTCCTTTTTTAAAGATTGTAAGATCATGTGTACCAGTAATATAATTCTTTCTTTTCTCAATGTAGATTTTTTTTTACTTTACTTTTCAACTGCAGCTGTTATTTGACACGCTGCTGTGGCAAAAGCTGTGCAGAGAAAGGTTGTAAAAGGCATGCCCAACATGAAAGACAAAGAATGGTCTAAAATGGGAAGTCAATGACAATAGTCTGACTCAGTAAAAAATAACTTGGGGTTGAGGTGGAGAAGGATGGAGGAAAATCAAAGCTTTTAATGTATTTTTCTCTTGACCTGAGAAAGAACAGGTGGGACACTTAAAGAATCTTATTATAGTTAATGAAGACCTTTATGAAGAGTCTCAGGTTCAACTGAAATAGCAATCTACTTGAAAAAAAGGCATTTGTTCCCCTTTTTTCCCCATTCTGTGCATACTCTGTGGATCTGAAGATTGTTCTTCTACACCTGTTTAACTAGGAAGGAATTATGTGTAAAATATATTTAGCAAGTGATAATGCAGAAACAAAAAACAAAAAGTAGGGTATGACGTTACAGAGATATATCACAACTTTAGGTCAGGGAATGACTGAGGTTATGAATGCCCATGCTATTTTGGCAAATTTCAACATTTCGAAGGGAATTATGTAGAAAAGTTCAATTTATCTTACCTAAGAGTTTCAGGGTCTAGCCCAACTTTTTTTTTTTTTTT